>MEHQ01002776.1:0-17367 GCA_008828725.1 Saccharina japonica | reverse complement strand
AACACATAACAGAACAGGCGCTCAGGTTGACATTGCGCCGCATTTTTTATGCGTCCAAATTTTCGTCGGCCAATGATAGGTAACGTTCGAACTTCGAACATGAAGATAGCCCACCGCGGCTTCGCCCCTGGTGCTATTGAAGTTTAGATCATGATGTTTATGTTGTGAGGAGCGGAAATGGTGAGCGATGTGACGGCAGACGAAATAATATAGCCGCCGACAGCCCTGCGCACCCTCATACTTTACGCTGCTTGTTGTGAAAGCACTTTGTATTACACGTCTCGCTGTCGTTAAAAAAAGAACAAACGAGCGCGCCCCCCTTGGTTGGGGTAATTTGTTCCTAAGTTTATCTAGACCATGTCTTGACCGATGTTGACCCCCTATTGGGCACTCGACAGTACGTACACCAGTAGAGTATTGGCAGACTCTTATTTTTACAAATGGCCGCAGTATATGGCGCCATGATGCTGCCAAGGCAACTATTTATATACTTGTATAATCACATCCTACACATTGTCATATATAGCGACGAGCACAGACGGTTTCAAGGTAGAGGGAAAACACTCGCGCACACGCTTTCGCAACACTACCCTCGCATCGTCACTTAAATGTTGTATATATGAACGGAATCATGAAAAAAAAAATAGTAGTAGAGCCTGGCGACGCACACAGGGCCACACCAGTATCAACAGCAACCAAAACCACGACAACGACAACAACAACAACAACAATAAGGTGTGATGGCGTACAAGCTTTCGCGGCAGCAATATGTCCCCTGACAAGACAAAAAAGGCGTATAGCTTATGACAGCACAAGACAAGAAAACATAT
This sequence comes from Saccharina japonica, assembly GCA_008828725.1. Classification (NCBI taxonomy): domain Eukaryota; class Phaeophyceae; order Laminariales; family Laminariaceae; genus Saccharina; species Saccharina japonica. The sequence goes on along the minus strand of MEHQ01002776.1, from coordinate 16,537 downwards.
ACTTCGAAGTATAGGCGTACGAGTAGCTTATGGTTACACTACCAAGGGGACACACACTCCGTCACCTATTGCACAGACAGACACGCCCGACAGCTCGTCAAGCCGACGGCGGCAAACACGTCAAACCTAAACGTCGGAGACGCTTCTTGCCTAACACCCGTCGTTCTTCCTCATCGAACGTTTAACGCCGACATCATGCCCGACGCCAGTAAGGCCAAGACCAACGCACCCACATATAGTGTATGTTCTGTACGACCGTAGTAACTTTAGCGTTATCCAGCCCAACTCTTGTTTTTCCTACAAAATTTAAGCGGTTTACACCGGCGTCATACGCGGGGCGTTTCGAGAGAGTGAAACGCCGCCGCCGCCGCCGCCGCCGCCGCCGCCCACACAGCAACAATACCTACATCCTTCCATTCCTGAGGCGGAGCCTACCCGCACTGTACCAGTAGACCAGACCACGGGACCATCACCCGCCCCCTAGATTGCACACGTACCAGGCAGCAGGTGCGGTACAGATAACAATTCACAATCCTCGTGTAAGGGTGCTAGTTTTTTATTTACACACCGCCGCCAACAAAATGTTCCTCAAATTGTGTATGTATGTGCACAGCGGTACTGCTGATTGCGTGTTACCCGCTACTACAGAGAGTAGGTGTCCATCCTGATGGGGCATTGAACGGTTAATATTCCATCACAGGGGCATCCAATAGGGATAAGTCTTCCCCTCGTAGGTCATGGTGCGGTGGGAGTCGTCGTGGTGCGTCATCGACGCCTCCGGCATGGGACACATCATACCCTCACATTTTTGCCCAAATGACGAACTCTGAGGCTGTACATGCTCCACATACTCTGTCTGCCGATCGCGCATACCCGCAGCGTTATCTCCATACGACGAGTATTCAAAAGCACCCGGCTTCATGTGCGGGCTGTAACACACGCCCACAACAGGCGCTTCGTACCCGTACGCAAAATCTCTCTGGTGCAGCTGGGCTGGCGGAGTCGCTACAGGGTACCAGGTACCACCGAAGTTTTGCAGAAACATACCCCCAGGTGTCAGCTGGTGCATCGCGGGTGGCGTAGGCGTGTGACACCCTCCCTCGACATTTTCATCGTAAACCATGGCGGGCGGGTGTTCATGCTGCCCCGGGATATGGTACGCTCCCGCACCACCCCCCTGCAAACCCCAAGAAGCGTTACCCTGCTGCTGCACTGGCGAGGCTACTGCAGGGTAGTAGGTACCCCCAATATTTTGGTACCACGCGGACCCGGCCGGGTGTACTGGCATATCCCACTGAACAGTAGCAGCAGCGGGTGGTGTTGACAAGGTTTGCCAGCCCTCCCCCCCTAGGCCTTCCGACTCGTTATCGTCCTGTGAACTCACGGAGCTCCCCCCCATGTAGGTGCTACCACAGGAATGTGAGTCGTCGTCGTGGCCATGCTGCCGTGGTGCGAGGCAATGGGGGGGGGGCGGGGGGGGAAAGGGTAGCGTTACGTTCCGTATTTTTCGTACCAAAAACCTTAATGCACTCGTGTGTCTATTCTCCCGCCGGGATTGTTGACGGTTCTCTATGTGTTTCCGGCTGCGGTGTTTGGGGTCAGTTACACAGCTACAGCGCCACCTTCGCAGGCTGCTGGTTGATTTTCTTGTTGAGATGGGTGGCGATCATCGGTCATGTACTGGTACCAAGGAAAGTTGACGTTATTTCGTTTTTGTAGTGTTTCGTTTTGAGGTGCTATACGCACGCTCGGGATGGGCACGTATACTACATGTTTTGATTTATTTTTTTCCATCTCATTTATTATCTTCGCACTTCTGTCTTTCTCTCTCCCTAGTCGTAACTCAGATCCGGGGTCACAAAGTAGGCTCCTCTCCCTCCTCCCCCACTACGGTTCTTGCCTTGATTTTTATAGCGCAGAGGGTTCAGCCTTCCCAACGCTCGTCGATCTTCATCGGATTTTGCTAACTCACGCTCGCGCGCTTTCCGCTAGTCAAGACATTTTTTTGCGAGAAAAAGTCCCTACGAGCATGCACTCGGGGGGGCTCGAACTCACGATCTTGACTCTAACAGGCTTCGTGGTTGCCTGCTAGCCCACCGGTGCGACCGGTACTATACACCATTATGTACCAAGGAAAATTATGGCCGCGAGTCGGATTTTTTTCCCCATCCCCTCCATCAAAAACTTTTGTTGTAGCATACTGGTAGGTTTTAGACGGGGTTTATTTTCCCCCGGCTCCCGCCATTTTTTTCATCAAAGGTTTTAGAATGGGTTAATTCACGCTTTTGGGCAAGAAGAGGGTGGTATTTTGTGTTTCCTTAAGCAAAACAAACGTGCGTCAAAGTGCACGGATGCTATTAATAGGTACGGGATTTTGTAAAGAGCTGTAGACGCGGGCTATGATAGAGGTAGTCCCAGTGACACTTTTCGGCTGACCATGTTTCCAAACGACACCATTACACAGGCATGGTCCCTCAACCCAAAATCGTCCAAATTTCATTATTTTGTTGTAAGGATTTTTCATTTTGTACTTGAGACCATGGGAATGTCCATCGGGTAGCACATTTATTTTCCTCAAAAATCATTTTTTTTGGGTGTGAGGTATAGAGGTTCTATACTATAACCAAGATAATCAAGTCACCACCCTTATGAGGCAAAAACAAACGACAGGCATGGTCCCTTAACCCATAATCGTCCGAATTTCAATATTTCGTTGCAAGGTTTTTCATTTTGTACTTGAGACCATGGGAATGTACGTCGGGTAGCACATTTACTTTCCTCAAACATCATTTTGTTTTTGGGTGTGAGGTATAGAGGTTCTATACTATAACCAAGATAATCAAGTCACCACCGTCAGAAGGCTTTTAGCATGGTGTGCACACCTCTACCGCACCATGCGTCCGTATCGACGAAAGGGGATTTCCCCACACCTCCTATTAACAATATGTGTGGGTTGAGACCGGTGCCTGACGAAGAAAAACGGAGGAAAGGAGAAACACGAAAACATACGCCTGTTTTGAAAACGACCTGAGGTCACTCACGGATGGCTTGCCCACACATCCGCAACAACAGCGACCAAAAGTCGTGAAACCGAGCACCGCCATTTAACGTTATTATTACGGGGTGGGCTAATGATGCCATAGTAAATAGAACCTACGGTTTACACTTAAGTCTATATATTTACCTATTTTTACTAACAGTATTTGGTCCTATTTACTAGTGTTTACTATGGTCCCCCGTAATCGTATTTTTGTGGTGTGTGCGAGGGGTGCTAAACGCTGGAACCGTCTGTAGTTGGCAGGCAGAAATGGTCGGGTGGGGTCGCTGTTTGTGTGAGTAGTACTGGTACTTGGGATCAAATATTGCCAGAAAGCCGAAATCAATACCTTGAACAATTACGTCTATAGTGATACCCAAGCACCGTTCGAGGGATCTGCAGTTCCTGGAGACGGGCAGTACTTTCAGGTACTTTGGTTGGCTTGTGTGCTGCTGCGACGTAATTATTAAAGTGTGTAAACTTGGTCAAATACCTGAAGCATACATACCCCTGGTGGAGTTTGTTTCGATGTCCCATTACCTCACTTCTGAGATGGCTTCAAAACTACGCAACACAGCTGTAAGAAATTTAAACGCTGTGTGTTTCCTGTTCCACTGAGCTTGCGCGGGGCTGTAATCTATAAAGCATCATACTTAAAAAAGCTCGTATCTCAACCAAATTGGAGGAACTTCCGAAGTGTGAAACACGCCGAACTTTTCCTAGAACCCCTTCTCCGACCTACGGCCTTAACGTTCTTGTTATTTTAGTGCGACGCATGCTACATACACGGTATGATAGAGATGCACATTTTGTTTTCGAGATTTTTCCTTAAGGAGCCCTATATACGTCGCTCAAAAACTGATTTTGGAGGGGGAAAAAAGGGCTATATATTATACATTAAACCCGGTGAACAATCCCAGGGCCCTAAGTGCACAACGAAGAATATAGCATCACAATAATAATAAAAAAACGACAATTTGGGGTTAAGGGCCCATACTATTAACGAGTATAAAATAAATTCAATTTGGAAAAAATAAAAATTCAAATTCGCTTTTCATTGGTCAACACACGCACCAGCACCAAATATTAGGATCTTGGGGTATAATCTTGGGGTGGTGGTGCGGGTTCTGACCAATGAAAAGCGGATGTGATTTTGTTTTCTTCAAAATTGTTTTTTTTTGTTCTTCGTTAAAAGGGGCCCTAAGGGGCCGCCCGTCATTCCGATTTTTTTTATCAGCCAAAAGTGCTACCTCTATCGTCGTGTTTCGTCTTCATTTGGCATCCACGAGCCGTAAGGCTGTTTTAAAGGCGTCACTCGATGCTGCTGATTCCTGTGCTAAAGCTATAAACAAAGGGAAACTTTCTAACGAACGTAACACTATGCCACCGATCAAGACAACGAAAAGGTTTAAAAAAAATCAAGACAACTTAATCTCGCGATTCGTGACAAACAAAGGTGATAATTAGCTGTTAAAATAGCGTGAAATAACGGCAAGTTACTAATGTCGCGGCGTCGTGACTGTTTGAGACGAATCGCGATTATTTGCGTTCGTTAGGAAGGGTCCTGTATAGGGTGTCGAGGTGTAAGCAGCCTGCCCGCGGAGGGCAAAAATCAAACGGAAGAAATAAAAGGGGATGCGATGTAAAAGCCGTTCTGGTCGAGCTTGGACAAGAATATGCTGGCGAGTAACGTTGGAAGCGAGGAGATAGCAACGAATAACAACCGGCTGCTCGAAAACTACACCAGTACAGTATTTACGCACGTTAGCGACTTCACCGTGTACCGTAGCATGTATGGTATGGGCACGAGAGAGCTCCAGGCAACGCCTTACAAAACAAGCTGTCGGCGTGTCCCTAGTCGAGCTAGACCAAAAACATCTACCTGGTATCTATTATCGAATCGGTTATCGAAACTAGATGATCCATCCGAATACCGCCGGTACAGTATGGTGACAATTGTCGAAGAAGGATGAGGATGATGATAAGTTGCATAAACCCATGCCCCGTTGACTGACGGGGATCGAATGCATCGACCTTGTCCGCGCCGCGGCTGCCGGTGCTGCCAGAAACGCAGGACGTGTGGGCAGGCTATATACTTGAGTTCACGCCACGGTGGTGTGAAGAAGCCGGCATATGCAAAGGGATGCGGGTGTTTCGGGAAGAGCTTACAGCAACACAATACCCCCCAATCAGCCAAGGGCTATTTTTTTGCACCACAACTTCTTCGAAAATCGATTCCACAACCGATTCTAGTCCTGAATCGATTCGAGATGAGACAAGCTAAACACAGGCCGCACCTTCACAAATGCCGCCTCCTCAGCCCGTTTCCTGAGGTCTGCAGTCACGGCTTTCATTAAATCTTGTTCAAGACGCGCTCGTTCTTCCGTCTCTACCGCTATCGCCGGCGCTGTCGCTGTCGCCGGCGCTGCCAGGTTTTGGACCGTTTTCTTGGTCCCTTTTGTAGCTGGCAACGCGTTGATAATTCCAAGGCATTTACTTCCCTTCAACTTCGGCTCCTGTGCGACAGCCTGCTCGCTGCCGTTGTTGGCGGCGACTGTCGTTGCTGTTTCCGATCGTGATGGTGCCGCCACCGCCACCGCCATCGCCACCTCCGTTTGTGTCACCCCCGGCACCTCCACCTCCACCACTGCCGCCGCCCCGGCCGCCACTACCTGGCTTATTGCTGTCGCAACCGAAACCGCCCCCTCGCTGACCTGTTTCGCCTCCGCTCCCACCGCGGCAGTCTCCCCCGACGTTTGTGCCCGTCCTTGCGCCTCGTCGGACGCTACCTCCCCCTCCATCGTCTTTTTTGACACAGTTACGCTCGCGCCTGCCGCTCGGAAATGGGCGCCCGCGTCTTCTTCTTCTGTGCGAGTCGTTTCCGCCGTGGGGTCAGCAAGCTGGGTTTCCTTTTCACCACCCGCGGCCTGGTCATCTCCCGCTAAGTCTCGCTTCATCTGGCGACGCCTCTCCTTCCTTTCCTTGTCTTTGGCTTTTTTTTTCTGCCGCCGTGTCGGGGGGAGGCTCATGTTGGGTGAGTGGCTCCTGTCGGCGGCGGGCCCGAACGTTGTGGGTGCACTCTTGGTGCGCTGGTTAGAGATACTTCGTGCGATTGGAGGGACCCTCCGTTTGGCGCTCCCTGCAAGCCAAACACCAAGCAAGGTGGACAGACGGGGGGGGAAGCATGGCATTCAAATACATACCAGGTAGTACCCACTGCGGGGCGCGAGCGACTGAATTACCTTCAGCCAAATGTAGTCGCTAGGTGCTCGCAAGTCGGCTGGCGGGTGATGCTCTGTCATTCCTAAAAATAGTACGTCGTACCAGTAATAACAATTTGCACCCCAATGAGACACTATGTACGTATACATCTGCAAGACAAGTATGCGGAGAGATAGGTGCAGGATCGTTCTACGTATACCGAGTACGAAGTATATCGCACTAAAACCATTCCAGTGCGAGTACATATCACAATAATACGAGCAGTAGATACGTACGTATTCAATATCTGCGAGACGGGCGAGGGACCGGCACGTGATGAAAACGGGAGACGGGGGGCTCCCTCTGAGGCTGGATCGATCCTGCGCAGTCGAAGGACGTACTATATTACTGTAGTGACAACTCGAGATATAACACATACAGCATTGCGGGGCAGCACAGATAAGCAGAGGAGTCGACTCAACCAACACGCCCTGGCCACATTGGTGTGCAGTATAATCAAGCTACTGTTGGTACCCCGGGTACAACTAAATACTACTTTTATTTCGTAGTCATAGTCTGGGGCGAGGGCGAGAAAAAACGAAATTAATTCATTTTGACACCTACATACAGTAGGAAAAGCGGCACAGTTTGGAATCAAACCAGACGACACAGCGACGTCCAAAATGAAGATTTAACTACTGTACGTACCAGGCATATATTATAAGATGAGACGAGCGCGCCATCCAACTGACCGGCTGATTCGCTGGCGTTTGAGAGCGTACCCCCTCCGTGCCCTACATATATACGTGCACCTAATCACGGCTCGTCTCGAGTTGACCTTGCCTCGCCGATGGCTGTGTTTCGACGACGGGAACACTGATCTTCGGGACGTATTTCGATGCTTTTTCAGCCGCGCGTACGGGACGCACGGGCTAAGAATGCGGCTGCTACCGGCCGTACACCGCAAGATAAATGCTCATTCTCACGGTTTGAGGTGGTTTCGACCGCCGCGGTCTGAGCGACACGGCGGTTGCCTGCACCGCGCGACCGCTGTATTAGACCGACCGATCGATGAAAAGCAGCCGCAACGTTCGTTGTTTCCAGCCCTCGTACACATGGTACATGATGTTTTGACTTTTCATCGAGCTCGTTTAGTGAGACGGGTAGTGCTACTATTATAGGTGCACGCCAGCTACCGCCACCACGCCCCGTCTGGCTACCCATGTGGTAGACTCGAAGGGAAAACCGCGGAATGGGAAAGCCTCGCTCTCGATTGGGGAAGAAAAACTCATCCAGCTCATTTCTGGCCACCTCGACGATTTACACAAATCACAAGCTTCAGGTGCACCCAAGCTCCGAGGAACTGCGATCGCGGTCTTCCATTCCTCACCGTCGAAATGTCGAAGTGCCCACGCTGCGTTCCCTCTTCACCCTGAAGCTGTACGTAGCCGAAAGCCTTGTTTGGTGTGGCGGTGTCTCTAGTGTATCTACGACCGGGATCAAAGGTAGGTAGGTACCTGCTGCTGTTGTTGCTGCTGCTGCTGTTACTGCTGCTACTGCTGCCGGTCACACGATGCACTGCGACGTCTTGGAGGTGTTCGAAGGTATGACAAAAGGAGGAACGTTCATGCTCGGCAGCAGGAAAAACGCGGCGTAATTGCCCGAACAGTCTGTTTCAGATTCAAAACGATTGGTCCATCCGTCGGTATATAACGCGGTCTAATTGAACATTTGACGTACTTCAGCCGTCAAGATTCTAGGAGTCCGAGGTTTGACTCATTGACTGACCGCCATCATACACTAAAACAAGTATGATAATACCGGAACAGACCTTGACGCGTCCAATACAACGGGTCTCCTATTCCAGCATTTTTGTCAGCCATCAGCTGCCGATGTCAAGTTAAAAGTCAAGCAACTCTGAAGCCTGAAGGACTGTGAACTGGAGCCGCCATGAGCCACGAGAGAACACTAGGCACTACCGAACACCGAGTGCACATACGCGAGTACTAAACTGCAATGTCGCGATCACAACATCCTCCCCTCATGGTGGAGATACAGCAGCACAGGATAAAGTAACCATTAATATCATCGTACTATTGTGCGATTCAGTGCGTCAGATTTTGCATGCAGTATTATTGATACTATATTAATGGTGCCAAGCTTCGTACGTAGTGCTGCTTTTTTTTTTTTTTCATCTCATTTATTATCTTCGCATTTCTGTCCCTCTCCCTCCATAGTCGTAACTCAGATCCGGGGTCACAAAGCAGGCTCTTCTCCCTCCTCCCCACTACGGTTCGCGCCTTGATTTTTATCGCGCAGAGGGTCCAGCATTCCCAATGTTCGTCGAGTTTCATCGAATTTTGCTAACTCACGCTCTCGCGCTTTCCGCTATCAATGGTCAAGATATTTTTTGCGAAAAATAGTCCCTACGAGCATGCACTCGGGGGGGCTCGAACCCACGATCTTGACTTTAACAGGGACGAGATTAACCTGTCATTCCACCGGGAACGCCAGCTTTTGTTGTACGTACGCATAAAGCAATACCCGTCTTTCTGAGCGCGTCAATGCTTTTTTTGTCTCACGATTGTTGTAGTACTGGTTTTAGTGGAGGTGGGCTGTCAGCTAGGGAGTCCAACCTTAACCCTTGTCTCCGAGAACCTTCGGTTGTGAGTCGCCCGCAGCCCGCAGCGTGCTTCCCTCCTGGGGCTGCCGTTCGAGGTCACCATGCATACTGCTGTTCATACTGTACATACATAGACTTGTGCCTTTCACTATTCATACAGTGCAAAAACTGCTGCTACAATGCCACCAGGAGCCTCAAGGGAGCCTACACAAGTACCAGGTAGGGGTGAATACATCGATCGGTATACTCTGCAGTGCTCTGCAGGCTCTGCAGGCTCTGCTGTGAGTCTTCTTCAGTAACTTCATGCTCAACCACCGACTTACAGAGAAACTTCCAGAAAATCTCAAATCTCTCATCACCGTCGTACGGGTGCATCACAGTATTGCCTCGACGGCTGACTGTGAGCTCACGATTAAGAAGGTATACCTGGTACAAACAAAACATGATTTTCCTTCGTGTGAGTATTTACCCATGCCGCGTGCATGCCGACGCCACGTAGGATAGGTGTAAGCTGGCTGGGTTTCTAGCTCTTCTTGTCGATTTCACCGCGGTGTCCCACCCGGTAGCGGCGCACATATATATAGAGATAGCATCTCCGCCTCCAAGCTCTACCGGCGGCGTGTTGAATGAATGCCAAACCAACAACTCCATCAAAACGGGTAAAAACAGAAACCAGACTCCGATTTCGAACGAGGCGGACGCCGGTCAAGGGCCACAGACAAAAATTGCGTCATGGCCGTGGCTCACAACACACAACGACAAAAAAAAAATGCTAGATGTGACAGGCACCCCTCCCCCCCCTACGCACCCCCCCCCCCCACGCCCCATAATGTCCAGAAGCCACGCCCTTACACCAAGTACTATTCACGGGCATTGATCGCATTGCAATCACACATGCATATCCGCCCCCCCCTCCTGAGACAAAAGTGCCTCCACGCAGCGCGCTCTATCGCCCCCCGCCTCCGCCCTCCTCCACACCCCCTCTCTCAATCGCGCCGCGGTGAGTGGGCGGGGAGCTGCGGTGGGGGGAGTTGATCGATCGAAGTCGGGCATAAAACCTTTCAACGGTCGGCAAGGTTCAAAACAAGTTACCTCCCGAAGGGTACACACCGCACGCAGTGGTGCCAAAGGGTGTTAAAACGCATAAATCGGGCAAGGCGTAATAACGACAAAACAACATCTATCTATAGACGAACATTCATATATACGACACAAGAGCCCGATGAGGGGGGAACCGCAACTACCGCAGCCAAAAACAGAAAACCGGGAAACCAACTGACCTAAAACCTGGGGGCGGCCCGACCCCCCTCCCCCGCCCGCCCCCCCCCATGAAGTATACCCCTTCCCCTGCCAATACCACCGCCATAGATATTTGCTACCACCACCACCACAATGAAGACACGATGAACCAAAAAACAACTTCTTGGACCTCCAGATTTAAACGACGTTTGTGTGCACAAGACGACGATGGTTTTGATTGTCGGCTCATCCCACGGAATAACAGATAAAAAGGGTAAAGAGGTTGCATTTTTTGGCTCACTAATTATCTGACCGGTTGATTGAACTCAAGTTAGCACAACTAATTAATGTAGTATACCGGTTACTAAGTTGTTACGTTACTTTTACTACAGGCAGGTAGTTGTTTACTTCGAAGTATTTGTTTTTACGGGTATTTGTAGCGCATCGAAACCTTTTGGTCGGGTTGGCGGGGACAAATTTCTTCGGAAGTTAATATATTTCGGGCGACACATCGAACCCGTCACGTGAGGCGCTCAGAAAACAAGGCGCCACCCCTACTATCCCGTGGTATTCTTGCTCTTTCGCGGGCGGTGACATTGGGGTACCGTGCGAGTGACAGCGACATTCTATCAATAGATGGGAGAGCATGCATACGTATCCGTTGCTTCCAGCGCAAGGTTGCAATGAGGCCGTTCTGTGGGGTGCATACAGGCTTCCAATATGTAATTGACCAACACTTCCAGGTTACCTTGGTCAGCCACAGCAATATCACACGAAAAAATGGCTTGGAATAATATCAACGGAGTCTTATCCTCAACACAAGATACAACATGCACGCACGTACGGATTCGCCACATATTTATTCGAATACAAACTCAAAACGTTGTATAACGGAGGGCGGAGAGCTGCGATCAACACCTCGATGTTCCTTAGTCTATTCTCTACACAAACTACAGCATGCACGCACGAGCGGATTCGATAAATTTACTCGAATAAAAACTCAAAAACATAATATCGCAGGGCAGAGAGCTGCGGTCAACAGCTCGATCTTCCTTCTTTTGGGTACCGCCGACCATCGAGTATAGCACACACCCTGATCGACAGTTCTCAATACAGCAGTGGATAATTTCACTTCGAAGAAAACCAAACGTTGACACGTTTTGTTGGCATAATCGATGTGAAATCATTGATTGGCAGTTTTCTTTTTCAAGAGGGTGGTGGGTAAACCCACCGAGTGTTTTTTTTTTTTTTTTGCTGGCTTCGGGTTTGAAGCCAACATGTTTTTTCTTCTCCCTCCTCCCGCCATGTCGAGCGCATCAAACACGCACTTACTAAAATACAAAATAGAGCAAACACACAGCATACAAAACGGCAACACAGGGGACATATAATACACCCAGTGCCACACGTGCTGCTTATTGAGCTCTACATGCGATACCAAACCAAATACCAATACCCAACTAATCGCAAACCGAGAGAAGGCTGAACAAGCCAAGCCAGACGTCGAAGCCATGGGCGGCCTTGTCGAAGTGCCTGCTGCTGGAAGCCATCTGTGCGACGGAAAAATACCAAAATCCCAGCACACCAGCCCACCACTGCCAAAACATTTCGGCGGCTACAGATGTACCGGAGAACCCCGCCCGCCGCATACCGGGCATCCCTCTCTAGAAAGAGATGCAACGAACGAATACTCCTCCCAGGCAGAGCAACTGCACGTTGACTCCACCAACCCAACGGGGACACACAGCAGCGGAAATGCAAGGCATAAACCCTATCCTCCGTCCGGTATCCAACACCATCGCGGTAGACAATATGATACAGTCTCCCGTCCCAACTGCACAGCAATAGTAGGCGCAATAGCGGTTTGGCTACGAGTACTGCTGCGTGGAAGTAGCGTCGCGTGCACCCCGACTCACTACAGTACGTACATACACAGTACGTACATACACATACACCACCCAGACATAAATCCACCGAAACAAACAAGTTGCGTACGCATAGAAGCCCATGAACGCACCAAACGCAAGCTGCCTAAGCATAGAAGCCCACAAACGTAACGGGACGCAAGCCGCGCAAGTACAGAAACCCAGGAACGTGTATAGTACCGAAAGCAAAATACCAGGTACTAAACTAGGTGGTACGAGCGGTATTTACCCCTCATATCGGTTATCCCGAGGAAGGCTTCTGCACTCTGCACGATATACCAGGTACTGCTGTAGTGCTGTAGTGCAAATAACAAATCGTGGCATGTCAAGTACTTGGTGCCTCTCATGCTGTCATACGATGCCATACTCAACCATTGAAAAAAAAAGCTGCAGAAGCATAGAAGCCCACGAACGTACCAAAAGAAAACTACTAAACTGCAGTAGGGTACGTGTCTACCCCTCGTATCGGTTATCCCGAGGGAAGCTTCTGCACAAGTGCAAATTACAAATAAACACAAGGCATGTCAAGTACCAAGTACTTGGTGCCTCTCATGCTATCATACAACATCACGCATAACCATCGAAACAAACCAAGCTGCATAAGCATAGAAGCCCACGAACGTACCAAACAAAGCTAAAAACTAAACTACATGGTACGTTCTCTACCCCTCGTATCGGTTTTACCGAGGGAAGCTTCTGCACAAGTGCAAATAACAAATAAACTCAAGGCATGTCAAGCATCAAGCACTTGGTGCCTCTGACAATAGTCAAAGCGACACCAACCATAATATAATTTCCAAGTCATTTCAACTGCTGCCTACCCTCAAGCCACCACACAGCAAAGCAAATACCGGAAACGATGGCCTTGAAATGAACATGCCTCCCTCAGTACGCCTCCAGCTGCTGCTGCTGACGACCGTTGCAGTGGGCCAGATGCGCCATCCGCCCGTGCCGTGTAGGACCGCCGCCGCCGCCGCCGCCACCGCGACCACCACCACCGCAGAACCTCTTCCCTCCTCCGTGCCTGCCACCATGCTGCTTCATGCCACACCCCCCCCAGGACGGCGAGCCATGGCGAGGGTGCGCCATCATGCCAGGCGGTGCGCCAGGAGCACCTTCTTCGTGGAACAGTTCGTGGAACGGTCCGTCGGGCGGTCCTCGCGGCGGCCCATGGGGACGACCCCGAGACCTACCCATCCCTTCTCTTCCGCGGTGACGAGGACCGCGGTGTCCAGGCCCACGAGCGCTTGCATGCAGACGCTCGCCTCCCCCCTCTCCCTCCCCCTCGCCGAGTAAGCCTCCGTCGTCGTGTCCGTGTCCGTGCCCGTTGGGGGGGTGGCGGTGTCCATGTCCGTGCTTGCCGCCAACAGGGGGGCCACGGCCATGCCTACCGGTGGGCATGCTGTGGCGACCAGGCCCATGAGGAGGTCCTTGAACACGTCGTCCGTCGTAACGAGGACCGTGGTGTTCAGGGCCTGCGTGCGGACCCGGACCCAGGCGCGCCGACATGCTTTCTTCGTCGCCGCTCTCCTCCCCTCGTACGTGCTTGGTGTGGCGGCCGGCTCCGTCCAAGAGACGACGACGAGGGCCGAGCTGCATGGGCCTGGACGGACCACACCTAGACGAAGGTCCACCGAGCGAATGGGGCGGGCCGTGGGAAGGGCCACGAGGCCCTTCCACGCCCCTCTTACCGGGCCCGCCAGTTCGAAGATGCTGGTTACGGCCACCCCCTCTCCCACCAGCCATGGTGCGAATTGCCTCGCGTTTCACGAGCCCCAGCTTCACCAGGCGGCGGGGGCTTACGCCGAGCGCGCACAGCAGGGGCCTAGTCTCGCGGGGGCGGAGGCTGATGCCACCAGCAACCAAGGCTGCGTGGATGGGACGCCTGGTCTTGCCGTTTCCGTTTCCGTCGGCCTTGATATCGCCCTGCGTATTGTCGTCGATGCTGTCGATGCTGTCGCCGTTGTCGTCGTACGTACTGTTCGAGTCGTCCGAGAAGAGCACGTCCTCCTGTCCAGCCTCCTCCTCCTCCTCCTCGTCCTCCGAACTGCTCGTGTTGTCGTTGTTGATGAGGTTTTCGTCCACCAGCGCACCAGCCTCAGCCTCGCGCAGCTCCTCCTTGTCGTCATCCGAGCTGTCACCTGCCAAGACCATCGGCGAAGAACCGCCTTTACCGCCTTTCAGAAGCCTTCGAGGTGCTAGCCCCTGCACCACCATGCGGCGAGGAGCAAGGCCCAGCAAGGCCACGGTCTTCTCGAGCTTGAGCGGGGTCATGGACGGCACGCCGTGGTACTCGCGAAGGTTGCGGGCCGCCAGCTTGTACAGAGCGCTCGAATTTGCGGGCTGGCGCTTCTGCGCGGGAGTCCTCAGGGCTGCTTCCGCCAAGAGGATGCTGCGGCTGTCGTTGCTGTTGTTGTCCATCGTGTTGTCGTTGTCGTTGTTGTTGTTCATCTTGTTGTCGTTGTTGTCGTTGTTGTGCATGTTTTTGTGAGCAGGGAGGGGGAGGGCGGCGGGCGGGGGGTGGTGGTTTTGGCGGCGGGACTACTGCTGTGCGAGCACCGTTCCCCAGATCGGGGAAGTCTTTGCTTTTGTAGAATCTTCTAGAATGTTCTAGAATTCCAAGCGCGGTTCTCAAGTTCTCGGTTTCGGAAATTTGAAATCCCCGATCTGTGGAACGGTGCTCGCACAGTCCCGCCACCAAAACCACGACGAACTCACCCCCACCCCCCACCCCCACCCTGCTCACAAAAACATGAACAACAACAACACGATGAACAACAACAACAACAACGACAACGACAACACGATGAACAACACTAGCAACGACAGCAGCAGCAACAGCCTTCTCATTGTGGAAGCAGTCCTGAGCACGCCCGCGCAGAAGCACCAGCCCGGAACTTCGAGCGCTCTGTACAAGGTGGCGGCCCGCAACCTTCGCGAGTACCACGGCGTGCCGTCCATGACCCCGCTCAAACTCGAAAAGACCGTGGTCCTGCTGGGCCTTGCTCCTCGCCGCATGGTGGTGCAGGGGCTAGCACCCCGGAGGCTTCTGAAAGGTGGTAAAAGCGGCCCGTCGCAACTGGTCTTGGCTGGTGAAAGCTCGGATGAGACTGGTGAGCTGGTGGACGAAGACCTCATCATCATCAACAACAACAGCAGTTCGGAGGACGAAGAGGAGGGCGAGGACGACTCGAGCAGCTCTCGCGGTGACAATGACGACAAAATCCACGACAACATCGGCGACTACAGCAGCGGCAACGATACCAAGGGCGATGTCAAGAGCTTCGAGGCAGACGGCCACGGAAACGGCAAGACAAGCCGTCCCATTCACGCCGCCTTGGTTGCTGGCGGCATCAACCTCCGCCCCCGCGAGACCAAGCCTCTGCTGCGCGCGCTTGGCGTAAGCCCCCACCGCCTGGTGAAGCTCGGGCTCGTGAAACGCGAGGCTATTCGCACCATGGCTGGTGGGAGTGGTGGCCATGGCCAGCATCTTCGATCTGGCGGGCGCGGTAAGAGGGGCGTGGAAGGGCCTCGCGGTCCTTCCTGTGGCCCACCTCGTGCTCTCGGTGGACCTTCATCTGGCTGTGGTCCATCTAGGCCCTTGCACGGCCCTCATGGCCCGCCCCACGCCCACCCCGGCTGTGGGCCCACGTCTGGCGGCGGTCTGTCCAGGCCCATGCGCGGGTCTCCTCGTCTCTTCCACGGAGCCGGTCACCACACTATGCGCCTGGGGGAGGAGAGCGGCGAGGAAGGGGGCATGTCGGCGCCCATGGGTCCGCACGGAGGCCCTGGACACCGCGGCCCTCGTCACCACGGAGGATGCCTCGAAGGACCGCCTCACGGTCCCGGTCACCACAGCATGCCTACCGGTAGGCATGGCCGTGCTCCACCTGGTGGCGGCAAGCACGGACACGGACACGGACACGGCCACCACCCCCACGGACACGGACACGGACACGGACACGGACACGACGGCGGGGGCTTGCACAGCGAAGAGGAGGTAGAAGGAGGTGAGCGTCTACGAGGCGGGCGAGCTCGCGGGCCTGGGCACCATGGTCCTAGTCGCCGCGGAGAAGGGATGGGCAGGCCTCGCGGCCCGCCCCATGCCCAGGCCGATGCGTACGACTGCTGTGGGCCTTCGCCTGGCAGCGGCCAGTCCAGGCCCATGCACGGCCCTCCTCCCCGTCCCTTCCACGGAGTCAGCCGCCACGCCATGCACCTGGAAGAGGACAGTGAGGAAGAAGGCGTGTTCACGTCCCCAGGTTCGCACGGAGGCCCTGGACACCGCGGTCCTCGTCACCCCGGAAGAGGAGGATTGGGTGGTAGGTCTTGTGGTGGTCCGCAGGGACCACCCCACGGACCGGTCCACGGATCGTTCCACGGACTGTTTCACGAAGGTGCCTCTGGTGCACCGCCCGGCACGATGGCGCACCCTCACCATGGCTCGCCGTCCCGGGGCGGGTGTGGCATGAAGCGGCGTGATGGCAGGCACGGAGGAGGCACGGGGTTCTC
>MEHQ01000319.1:0-67241 GCA_008828725.1 Saccharina japonica | reverse complement strand
TCATCACCGGAATACTTTGTCGTGGTTATGCAACACAGACAGACACTTCGAGGCGCAACGGTTGGTGGTGAGACTGCCGCTGCTGTCGCTGCTTGCGACTTTTAGCATGGCGGTGAAATTAAAAAGAGAAGATGAGCGGGACGAAACCACTGGCATCTCTGCATCGTGCGAAGCCGTAAAAAAGTTTCCAAAACTTCTAATATTAAGTGAGCTGAAGGCTGGGTGGACGTTTTTACAACACTGTGCGCAAACGGGGTGTGCTGGATATCGACGAGTAAAAAAACGTTATTGAGTAAAACACATGCACTGCCCCGTGATTTAGCTGCGACGGGGTCGGTCGGATTATCGCGTGTACCTTCAGGCTCGATTCAACAAGTCTTATGTTCTTTGCCCGCTTGAAAACTTGGGATTGATGCAAGCGCCCAAGTGTGCCCCGCATATTACCAATGCGCATCCGATCACTACCACAGGATTTCTCGATATCGTGTCCTTCGAAGGTGAAAACTAACGAATAACTGGAATTAGTGTGAACTAATTAAAAAAAATGGCGTTGAATCGTAAGCTTTGGAGAATGTACGGAACGGGGGCCGGGTGTCCAGGCAACATAATGATTTGTTCCCGCAGGAAAATATTGTGTTGACTTGAAGGGGTTGCGGAAAGTTTGGGCCAGTATGTTATACTGCTTGCCCTGGCGGCAGAGTTGCGGCAATGTAAAAAAACAAAATTATGGTGGCATAAATACAGCGAATTATATACATGATAGGGAGTCACACTACTGGCATCGCGACGTGTGCCTCCGGAAGTACCACACATAGGCACTTTCCGGGAGAACGTAGACTAGTTTACACAATGGACAAAACAGCCTACCGCTCCAGTACGTGCTAGTAGCACGCGGGTGTCTAGATAGACAGGATGAACACTACAATTAACAGGAACTAGCGTTGTGAGATAACTACGTAGAGTATTGTCAAGAATTATGTACTATGATCATGGGTTATTTTTAGGTACAAAAATATTGCGGCTATAAATTCTTCCTTTTCATGACTCCCTACGGGAAACGCCCTATTCAAGTTATAATGTTCAGGCCTTCTCCCGATGAGTACGTTTCAAGGGCGAAGGCCGTGGTCAACATGTTTGACTCATAACCCGAATCGATCCGACTCCCTTTTTATCGCGAAAAGTGCCTTTTGCTCATGAACGACTCGCAACAGACCTGGTACCATAAACGAATTTGAAAAATAGCAGTTTCTCCATCTGCAGTTTCTCCGTCTGCTTACCATGTTTTACCCCAGACTGTTAGAGAGGACGCCCGGTACTAGTAGGCGAACCTACGTGGGTCTCTGGGTCGACCGTCCGTGGCGTCCTACGTGGCAACTGCAGAGTGTAAATACCGAACAGTAATTATGAAACGATTAAAAACATCCTTCTGCTGAGCACTTTCGTTTCGTGATGTAAACACAGCAATGGATGCCCTCCCATGCAGATCTAAGAGCCTAACACCTCCTCGGGACTGTAACGAACAAGCTATGCATTAGTCGGGACCTGGTCTGAGCATTATAACTGAAGCTATGCCGTGTAAGGTGTACTGATATGATGATTTGTACGATGAATAGTATTGCTGTAAAAAAACTTTGTTTTTTTGTTTTTTCAATACTCAAGTACTATTTTTGTTTCGCCGAATGGGCCTCTCAACACATGGATACCAGCTGATATATATGTCTATATATTCACACCATACACAGCAGTTGTGCCCTAGCCCGGACAGAGCGTGCTTTTGTTCGTTCTGCTGTGCACAGTCGTCTTGGAAGGGTTGTTCTCGAAGTCTATTATTAGTACTGTACGCACATACTGACCGATACGTATATGATGCTTTACTGCTGTTGTAACTCTGCTGCGTTCCTGATTCCCCGCAGCTGTCACTGCCCATGGTGCATATAATACGTTAGCTGGGGTCGGTCATCTTTCAGGTACTATGTGACATAGTTAGACCTCAAATCAGTTTGGAATTGTGGCAGATGCGAGCCAATGCAGACTTAAACACAACCCCTTCGTCTCCACACAACAGACAGCCCACCAATTCGAAAAACCAAACGCGCGATCGTCGTCGATGCGCACCTTCCTTCGTCCTGACAACCGCGACAATACTTGAAGGCGACTCCATGGAACCTATCTCGTCGACACTGCTGCCTACGGTAATATATATCGCGCTCGCTCGAGATAGTGTCCCTTGCACCTAAAAGTAAGATCCTTAACCCCTCGAAGAACCGGGCGCCATTCATCAAATTTTAGCGGTTAATACTATTGAGGAATACTTCGTATATTGTTTGAAGAGTTTATTTGGCTTAAATTATCAAAGTGCCTTTTGTTTGGTGCAAACGCAGCAACCACATCCACGGTGCCACGTATACCCTTTGGAACACGTTGCAAAATGGGCTGACGAGGTAGTGTCTATTCTAACAACATGTCGGGTTGCGCATGTATTCTCGCCCAACTGAAATAAACGTCTATGACATATTGATGGCAGAATTATGTAGCGTGATATGTTTGGCGCGGATGGGATTCCTGTCGTAAAACAATCGCCCGCACACCCCCCCAACGGCTGCTCGCCTCCAGGGGAAGCTCACGCTCATGGGGGATCTGAGGTCGGAGAGCACCTACGAAATGGAATCACTCAAATCTAGCAGCAGGTTGGTACCACGACCCGCAGGACTCTCCGTATGGCTGATGCGGCAAACAATGTGCGGCCTAACGCAACGTGGAGGCCGCCGAAACGACTCTTGCGGGCGGATCGGGTGGATTTGCGAAGCCGGTCAGTGCGTACCCAGCCGACGCTCAGGCGCGTCACAGACATCTTGCTGAAAGGCTGCCGGCTGCTTATAGGATTGGGTAATGAGATTACTGTAAATCGTTTATTGCAGAACCCAGATACACCCAGACCGACACTACGTTGCGACTACTACAGATTGATGTCAGGTAGATTCCTCAGCGCAATGTATCATACGCCGCCTTTGAACGTCGTGATAGCATGCAGCCGGTAGGCCTTCGACCGTTTTTTCGAACTTACCTCCATCGTGTTCAGCTGAATTTGCGGCCATCGTAGTGCGACCGTTGATATGAACGTCGGCGTCGAATACAAGAACGGCACCTGCGGCCAAGTATTTCAATGCAATGAGGTATGGGGCGAAGGGGGAAATTAAGTGAAATTATCTGTGAAAGGATAAGTTGTCGTACTGAGAATGCTGCTACAGACAACTATACTGACGATGTACACCATATATTTTACCAAACCATGCTGGCCGTGCTGCACCATGAATATTTTTGAGGTAGCACGCGATGTTTGCTGCCATTCCGTGAAACCCTAATGTGTGTTGTGCCTCGAGGTTCATGCAGGCGCTCTGGGTCCAATAGTTGTGTTGTGGGAGGAGTCGAGACAAAATCACGAGGGGACAGATACGCACGTTACCCTTCAGACGTAATTGAGATATACAAAATACCTGCTGACACTTCAGCTCAAGGGAGTTGATGCGTGCTGATGACGGATGTTGATGCACCTGACTACCGCCGTAAGGAGTCTCACGCATCGGATATTGCGTTAATTCTTCGTGTCACACGAATGCATACATATTGCACGAGAGGTCGTCGACTGCGTTTGGGTGGCATTGACAAGACGTCGGCTAAGTAAGGACAGGCCGGATTTCGATAGAATGTGCGTGTCGTAATATTTAACGCTGCTAATGTTAGGGTAGTCTCGGTGGCATTGTGTGCAGGGCCACACCTTGCCCCTTGCGGGTAGCGTGACAATACTTAAGAACAAGAAGATATGTACTGTGCATGCAGGCCAGGTAGACATGGTACGACAAACCGCTGAAGATACGGATTTCAGTCAACCAGGAAAATTTGGAAACCAAGCTCACACCATTCCATCGGAAATACTAACAGCATCAACAAGATGCAAAAATAACTGCTGGGGATATGAACAAGCGCCTATAATGCATGCAGCGTCAATAAACAACACCGCTTGCACATGAGACATATCGAATCAGGAGACGATACGTTCGCGTGGTGATAGCAAATAAATATTGGGCTATCTGGCGACGCTGGCGCTAAACCAAAAAATAAACGGTCAGCCAATTCACTACTTGCGATCACAGAATTCTTGACAACAGTGAAACGAGAGTTAATAAAAGGACTTAGGATTAAAACTGTTGCCGACTCTGTTCGTAGTTCAGCAAAACCGATAAAAAATGGAAGCGAAAAATTACATGTCAAAAGTCTACGTACGTGTCAAAAGCCTAATAACGCCAACGAGACAAAACGTAAGCAACAAGTCGGCCGTGTGAGTACATCGCAGGCCGATAGGGTCTTCTAGTACGTATGCCTATAACCAGGCAAAAATGCGGTTTCACGTTGTGTCCAAAACATCAAAGTGCAGGTATTCCGCTGATTATGCATTAAACGCCCTAATGGGACACATTTCGAGCTCCCTTAATCAGGTATTCGACAACAAAACCAACCAGCATCCGCACTTTAAACATTTTACGACGAGTGTCACAAACATATCGCAAAACGACACGGACAGTGCCTGGCCATACGCCGTTGCACTGCAAGGCTAGGGGTGGCCGCTTTCACCGCTGTGGCTGCTGAAGGTTGCGTTTGCGATTGTGTTCGTCGTTATAGAGGTATGTTTCCATTTTGACGGACAGGGGCAGCAGCACCCCATTCATCACCAGGAACAATCGGGTCAGGGAAATAGTGCCGGCCAACAAACGGTCAAAGCAGGAAGAATGAGGGGCCGACTGCTGAGCGGGGCTTGACGCGATGCATAGGGATCGTGGTAATATTATTGCGGCATTTGTCGCGGTGCAGTGGCTTGAAGTAACAAGGGTTGCATTTGATGTGCAGTGGCTCGAAGTAACAAGGGTTGCATTTGAAGAGTTGAACAACACAAAGTGGGGGACACTATTCACCTTCGAGAAGAGGACGAACATCAAATTGAATGCTGCACGGTATGCAATTTTCCGTAGTAGTAGTGAATCGTGGGTGAGATACCTACGACGCCATTACACTGGTCGACAACGGGTCGCATTCTTCCCGGAGACAAATTTCGTCACCATTTCCGGTAGGGGTGAGTAGGACAGCCATAATATGCCAGAAGGGTGTATTACCCGGTGTCACGCTGACTGATGATGAATATGAATAGTTGATAGGTCCGATAGTTGGATACAAAACCAGCACCATGAAATGAAATGTCAGGTATACCCATCAAGAATCATCCACAGACAGGTCAAGGAGGCTAGATGGTCCACAAGCAAGCTATGTCAAACGCTCACGGCAGCCATAGTCTTCCCTTTGGTCAGAGTAAGTGAGAGAAAATGTTTTATTGCTTCCAACAGGTTGGGGGTTTAAACGTCAGGACGCAATCGGGCACTGGTACTGACATGGAGTGCACACTCGATGTTCGATGAAATATGACACTGTTTAACGTTGACAAGACGGCTATACTCAACTACGCATATATATAAGCAGTATCACCGAACCGACCATCGTTTGTGGTATATCGGAAAGGATGACAGTCCCGTGTACAAACATACGTACGTATCGTGCAGGACCTCTCACCTCCATCTGAACATGAGCCACCTGCGGAACGACATCAAAAGACACGAACAAATAATAATGACGTCACAATAGGTAAGCGGTATACATACTTTTCTGAACTTGTGCTCATGGGAATGGGGGCTTGCCTTATAGTGTTAAGTCGGTGAGAGTATTGGGTGGCATAATCGCTGAAACCAACGGTACAAACGAAAACAAAAAAAAAATGTGTGGCGCGATAACTCGCAGTCTTTTTCAAGGGCACGAGTATATCGCAGGGCTGTATATATCGCACGCTTGTGCGGCGTGGTTGTTATTGAATAATTGATCAAAGTGGTACCGAACATATTGCCATGAATGTAAGCTATCTTCAAAGATTGACAGCAACAACTACGGAAGCCCGGTTCGGGCGGTATGCCGTTTTCCGTATGCTATGTTTCCTGCCTCACAACTACCGGTAAATAAATTTAATAAACCTGTTATAGCCTCTTTTTGCACATTAAATAAATGGTTTATAATCGAAGCATCAGCGATATCACAAAAACAATAAACGTACAGCGTGGGACACTCGGGAACAGTACCGCAGTGGTGCACACAGTGCATATAGTATTGTGTGGGTGTTTGTTTGAGAAACAAAAGTTTAGGCCCAACCAAATGACCTCGAATTCTACCATTCATCCATAATTTTCGGAATATAAGATAGTCTTGTCATGTAACGTACGAACATAACCGTGCCAGAGGTCGTTTCCAATGTGTTGCCCGCACATACCCGGGCCTTCTTTGAGGTTTGTGCGACATACGCATACCCGGGATGTGTGTACACTCTCTACCCCCGTGTCAAATACACGGAACTTCTGGGTCTTCTGTAGATTTATGATGCCCGTACCCTGCCTGCTGCATGTTGTGTACAGCACTTGTACACGCAGGCGGAACTTCGTTGTGTTATTTACGCCGGTTCCCTAATTCCGGAGTACCGGCACATAAAGTATATACCTGACCGGAGCTCCCGCATGTTCCGTATACCCGTGCCACAATACCCGGGTTTTCTGTCATATAAATATGAAGATTTATACCTGGTATACCGTACTACATTAGAAGCTTCCGTGAGCTGTGTACGACATTCACACCTACAGCTGGAACTTGTGCAAAATATCTGCAACTGCTGTCGCACAATATCCGGAGGGTACGGTTATACGTTTGAAGCGATACGCGGAAGGCTGGTACGAGGTATTCTGGTTTCATCCCACGGGTGCCGGGGATGCTCTGCGCTATGCGAAACTTGTCTAGTCAGTCACACACATCGGCAACAAAAATACACACACGAATACACACAAGAAAACCCTATTTTTCATTAGCTTATAATATGTATGACTATACGCAGGAAATAATGCGGATTCACGTTGTGTACGAAACATCGCAGTGCAGGTATACCGCTGTTTTTGCTTCAAACGCACAAGTGGGACTCCTTTTGAGCTCTCTGAATCGGGTATTCGGCAACAAAACCAACCAGCACCAGCACGTTAAACAGTTTACGACGAGTGTCACAAATATAAAGCTAAACGACACGGGCAGTGCGTGGCCATACGCCGTTGCTCTGGACACATGCTACGATAGAGGTGCACCATGTTTTTTCTGAGCTGCTCACTTGAGGAGCGTCATACCTCACCGAAAAAATGATTTTGGAGGAAAATACAAGTGCTGCCGGATGATAAATCTCTCGGCCGGAGTACACTCTGAAACATTAGTCATCA
Source organism: Saccharina japonica (assembly GCA_008828725.1). NCBI lineage: Eukaryota > Phaeophyceae > Laminariales > Laminariaceae > Saccharina > Saccharina japonica. The sequence continues at coordinate 59,898 of MEHQ01000319.1, read as the reverse complement.
AAAAAATGAAAGTCCGACCAATTAGGGTTTAAGGAGCCCGATCGTTCAGAAAACGATTCGGCCGAAAAGTGCTTCCTCTACCGTAGCACGCGTCTCTGCAAGGTTAGGAGCGGCCGATCCCGCTGCTGTGGGTGTTGTATGTTTCGTTCGCGGTTGTGTTCATCGCTATCAAGGTAAGTTTCAATTTTAACGGACAAGGGCAGCAGCACCCCAAACATCACCAGGAACCATCGGATCCGGGCAATAGTGTCAGCCAACGAGCGGTCAAAGAAGGAAGACCCAGGGGCCGACTGCTGAGGGGGGCTTGACACGATGCATAGGGACATTGGTGATAATGTCGCTGTGTTTGCCGCGGTGCAGCAGCTCTGAGTAACAAGGGTTGCATTTTAAGAGTTGAAGAGCACTAAGCGGAGGACAATATTCACCTTCGAGAAGAGAACAAATTTCAAATTGAAAGCTGCACGATATGTATTCTTCCGTAGTAGTGAATCGTGGGTGAGATACTGTACCTACGATGCCATTACACTGGTCGAAAATGGGCACTGTCGCATTCTTCAAGGAAACAAATGTTGACGCCAATTCCAGTAGGGGTGAGTAGGACCGCAACGTTTTGCCAGAAGGGAGTATTACCCGGTGTCACGCTGACCACGGCGATCGCCGAGTGACCATGAACTGATGAATACGAATGGTCGACAGGTCCGAGAGTTCCACACAAACCCAGCACCACAAACGGAAATGTCAGCTACACCCAACAAGAATCCTCCACAGACAGGTTAAGGAGACTAGCTGTTCCGAAAGTAAGCTACGCCAAACGCTGACGACAGCCATAGTTTCCCTTTTAGTCAGAGCAAGTGCGAGAAAATATGATATAACTTGCAACAGGTTTAGAGCTTACACGTAAGGACGCTACGATGCACTGGTACGTACTGATATTGGGTGCACATTTGCGGTCGATTTGGAATGAAATGAGACGCCGTTTACCGTCGGAAGGACGGCTACATTCAACTGCGCGTGGACATAAGCACAATTACCTAACCGACCATCGTTGGCGATGTGTCGGGAAGGACAACAGTCCCGTGTGCTTACATACATCTGTGTCGTGAAGGACCTCTCACCTTGGAGTTGACATGAGGTACCTGCGGAAAGACAACGAAAGACCCGAACGAAAAATAGGGATGTCACAACAGGTAGCCGGTATACGACCGTTCTGATCTCGTGCTCATAGGGATGGGGCGTTTGCGTTTCAGGGTTAGTTCGGGGAGAATATGGGTTGGCATGATAGTAAAAATCAACCGTGAAAAAGTATATGTGGCGCGATAACTCGCAGTCTTTGTCAAGGGGACGAATATATCGCAGGGTTGTATTTGTTGCATTCGCTTGTGAGGCGTGGTTGTTATGGAATATTTTTTTCAAGTGGTACGGAACATATTGCCACGAATAGAAGCTATCTCCAAATATTGACAGCAACAACTGTGGAAGCTTGGTTCGGGAGGTATGCCGTTTTCCGTAAGCTGTGGTTCCTGCCTCACAACTACTGGTAAATATCATAAACCTATTATAGCCTCTTTTTGCACATTATTCAAATGGTTTATAATCGAATCATCAGCGACACCACAAAAACCATAAATGTACAGCGCCGACACTCGGGGGCAGTACCGTAGTGGTGCACACAGCGCATAGTGATGTATGGAGGTTTAATTGGTGAAAATAGTTTAGACGAAAACAAATGACCTCGAATTCTACAATTCATCCATAATTTGCGGAATATAATACAGTCGTGTTCTGTAGGGTACGAAAAAAAACGTGCCAGAGGACGCTTCCAAAGTGTTGCCCACATATACCAAGACCTTCTGTGAGGTTTGTACGACATTCATACACATACCCGGGAAGCATGTGCGCTTTATACACCCGTTTCAATTACACGGACCTTATGCATATTCTGTAATATTCGGACGCCTGTACCCTGACTGCTTCCTGTTGTGTACAGTACTTGTACACGCAGGCGGATCTTCTGTGGGTTATTTCCGCCTGATCCCTAATACCCGGAGTACGTGTACAAGATAGCTACACCTGACCGGAGGTTCCTAAAATTGCGTATGCCCGTGCCACAATACCCGTGTCTTCTGTCATATAGGTAAGATATATATATATATATATACCGTACTCGCAGCTTCCGTGAGCTGTGAACAACATTGACACCCATAGCTGGAACTTGTGCAATGTACGAATCTCGCACAATATCCTGAGGGTACGATTATACCTTTGGAGCAATACGCGGAAGGCTGGTACGTATTCTGGTTATACCCCACGGGTGCCGGGTATGGTCTGCGCTATGCGAACATGTCTAGTCAGTCACACACATCGACCACGAAATTACACCTACACGAATACGCACAAGTAAACCCTCTTTCTCATTAGCATAGGTGTACTGCAGATCGGTATTCGCTGGTTTTGTTCGGTAGTCTTGGTAAGGGCAACAAAATCATATGTGATGTGCTTGTGCGCGAGAGACTATGCCTATTAGTTTGTCGGTGGAGTAAGGTACCGTCCGCATTCGTTGATTCTCTCCTCGCCTGTTTTCAGTTACTGCAGTTTAATATTTACAATTCGACGTTCGGTTGCCCGCTGTGCCTCTTTGTATTAGTACTCAAGAATAATTTCATATTGTTCTTCCCTCTTCGAGAAATTAATTAATCCACAGTCTCAAGTAGTTAATACATGAATTTATTCTACCCCCATCCTCCCTATTATTACACAGAACTATCTGCGAAAGGCATTAATACTGAAGTTCCCGGAATGCAAAACATATTGTTTGTTGTGGTCGGCATTGATTCGTGTGTTCCTTGTTAATTTCCCTACCGCAGCAGACAGCGATTTCAGGCTGACATAAAACATAATTCCAATTCAATATGCAGAGCTAAGGCAAAATGCAATTGTTGTACGTTAACTTGGGGGGTAAACCCGTTACAGGGCAAGTCGTTTCACAGGGAGTTGGAATAGGCCTTACAGCAAAAACCATAGAAACGAGCCACAGTAACCTCAACAATAGCAAAACGATCGATTTATAGTGAATTGTGTCAGTGCATGCAGTGTATAAATCGCAGTACATCAACTCCATTTTGTGTATCTCTTCTACCAGAAAATATTTGGTTGTTTCGCCCTTTTCCCGAGTACTACTCGTACGTGCCCAGACCTTTACAGTCTGGTGCGACATTCGTACCCGTATGCCGAACTTCTGACCGTTTGCTCGATGGTTATACCGTACCCAGAACATATATGTGAGGTGTGTACTCCCGTTACACAATTTCTGTTCGTTTTGACAAGACTCCTACACCCATACTCGAGCCTTCTGTAAGCCTTACATGACATTCACATTGGTACCCGGAAACTCCGCATCTTATGTAAGACTGTTGCACCATACGCGGGGCACCTGTTCACAATATTTATATCTGCAAGGAACTTCTGTGAGTTTGGTAGGGTTTCGATACCCGTACCATAGTGACTTCTGTCAGTTCTGGAAGATTTCATACCCGTACCCGGAATCCCATAAACCAGCAGAACCTAAACTTGGATAGCCCAAGTCCCAAGCCCCTTGCCGCAGATGGAGACTCCCGTAGCCGACCAAGAGCAACAGGGCACCAGGACGCCTACTGTGGTTACCGACGTTTTCCATTTTGGCTCAAGTTGATACGTCTAATGTGATATCGGTCAGTAACGTGTTGAGCGAATAAAAACATGTTCTATGATATTAGTGAATATCGCCTTCGGTTGTAGTTCAACAGTACTCCGCGTTTGAAAAAGCTTATCGAACTTTTCTGGACCAGGCTCTCGGACTCCGAGTGGCGTTGATCGCCCGTTGTCAATCGCCTTGGATCCGTATTAGTGGATTGCAGCCTAGACGAATATTAAGAGGGTGTTACATGTGCCAATATGTGTGCTGATCGACGTTGTCATGTGAGGCCGTCCATCCTACGTTTGACATCTACATTACATTTTGTGGTTATAGTCAGTACAGAACGCCAAAGCGGGAGAAGAAGCATCGTGAGCAACATACGATGATAGCATGTGTCTCGGTACCTGGTGATGCTCTCTGTCAAGCAAGTTTACATTTGTGGCCGCGGCAGTCATCCTATAAAACCTCGCTCAGGTTATACTCTATCAGAGGCTGATAATGGCAACCGATCACCATACCCACGGCTGACGAAACGTAGCAGACATGTGCGTGGTAATTACCCTCAAAACTGAACGAGTAACGGGCCTGCATACCATTCCTTGTGACTCACACCACGGGTGGTCATTTTTCAAAATGTTTGTTTTGTTTTGTCGCGTTGAGAAACCAAAGGGGATACCAAAATAAAACAATACCCTGGGGCAAAAGTGGAAAGCACACAGCCTCGATCCTTTGGAACAAATTGAGAGATGGACCGTAATACCGCATGCATCGTATTTTGTCGTCACAGATTCCACTATCGCCGCCGTGTCCTCTTTAGGGTCTGATGCGACAGGCAATACAACCACAACAACGATACCAACACAACTAAGTACCAGTAGAGGCTTGCCATTCCCATCGAAATACATAGTCTTTACAAAGAACATGAAGCAAACTTTATAAATGTTGTAATCCAAAAAACATATCAAACATTGTATGCAACGTGTGTTCTTCACAGTAATTCAATATGTCTACCAGTGAACACCCGAACACCCGGTTCGCGTGACTAACGAGACATGTCGTCACAATGTTCAACAAGCCAGGTACGTCGCGTTGCACCAAACCTCTGGGAATCGGTTCGCACAACACTTTATCGAAGTTTTTTAAAGGCTGCCGCCACTCCACGTTAGTGATCCAAGCGCCAAACGCAACAACGTGGGTAGCCCCCTATCCGTGGAATCATTCCGCCGCATACATGGAATTTGCGAAAACACTGGGCTACCGGACGGAAACATAAATGCTACATGTTTTTCTGTTCGTCTATAGCGGGCCATGTTCCCGTTTTCCTTTTGCGTGAACGTACCGCATAGTACCTTCATACTCTCGTTGACATCTCGTTAGGCGCATGGAGTCGTCGCAGCTGCATTTCTGTTTATTCTAGGCACCTTTTTAAACCCGTTCTTAACCGAAAGCCATACTCAGTAGAATGTCTAACTCTAGCATACTTGACGAATCCGAAGCTGTCTACACCGTGTGTTTGAACTCATAAAACATACGAATTGAGCGGGTATCGTATGAACCTAATACAGTCCCATTCGCCCATTGGACACTTGTCGGCACACTCTGGTAGGCTGCGGAGCTCGAGCGAACCTTATTGAAATTCCTTCTACATCAAATGTAACCATTGAAACGACATTTTAACTGTCAAAGCTCGTCAAACACGGTAAAGAAAAATACATTATCCAAAACTCTTCGATACCCTAGCAAATATTACATAATGAAATGCCGGGGTAGGCCAGAGGGGGATCAAAAGCATTGTGAACCGAAGTGTGAAAGCCTGCAGACTACACGGTCATGCAACATTATGTCAGGCACAACCCTAGAGCACAAATCCATCAGCCACAAATACAACCATCTATGAACAACACTTCCTGACATCTCGCCGATAGAATATAGGGTTTCCAGGCCTGCTCAATTATTTGTTTCTTCCTGTGTTTCTCAGTTTCGTAATATATGTTTCCTGTTTGGCTTGTTCCTTGGGTTGAGTAGGCTCTCTCGTGGATCAGGTGTACGATGCAACATTGATTAATGAGGTATATCTTTTACTGCGTTGTATTGTATATTGTGTGTAATATCCTCTCCTGAGGTATTGGTCCACTCAACAACTATTTGGAGCCAGCAGTGTGACCACAGACTCTCTTTTTCGCCATGTGTTAATGTGAGGCCAACCCAGACAACAGCAGCAAAACAAGAAATTAAAAGCATACGGTAGTTTTACGCTTTGCTGTTTTGCAATATCTGTGTGCACCTGCTAGTTTTGAAACTGTCCGACATACTTCTTCTATGGCATGTTGTACGCGCCCGCGTACCTTTAGCGGAATTGTTGGCAAACGAGGTAATGCCGTCGATTCGTATGGATGTATACACGCTTGAAATGGCACCTGCGAAAACCGGAAAAACGGGGCAGCACACCGAAACGTCAGTAAACCACGATCAGTCGAGATAATTATTAGTGTGTGATTTAACCTGAGGGTGCAGCTATATTTGGTACGTGTTTTCATATTTTTTATATAGCTACGCGGAATGTATTGCCCAACGCAGGATTTCCGTCCCAGCATCTGCTTCTTATGGTCCAGATTGAAGTACCGGCCATTGGGCAGGGCGAGTACGTAAAGGATGTACAATAAAACTCCTCGGACGCGTATGGATTGTTCTCATACCAAAGGAGGTCTCGAGACACAGTCTTCAACCGGTCCCTCAAATGGCTCACCAGCGGTTTAAACAACATGCCATTGCTTTTGGAGTCTCCACCCGGATTGCAAATCGGCCATTAACACGATTGAAACGGTTCGTCAGAACAAACTACGAAACCTAATACCTGGAGGTTAATTACATAGTGTACGCAGTGGTACACACGCAGTAAAACACCCTTTTCGGCAATGGGGCATCAGTACTAGTAGATGAAGACGACTGCACGAAGCAGACCACACCTAATACATAAATATTTACAACGACGTACGTTGTGGGACCTCCGTAGACAATTATATTTAACAAAACTCGCCAGGTTAGCCTTGTGTCGTACATACGGCTCCACTGCAATGCGTGCGCATCCCGCACCGCAGCGGTCAGTGCTGATTGGCGTGACCAATCTTGTGTTTGTCACATTGGTTAAACACAATTGCTCGTCTGAAGGCACTCGCCTTTCAACTTATGTTCTTGGTTGTTATGCGTCACTCTGTCTTAAGGACATCATTTTCATTTAGTAAGCATTTCGTGATATGAGAAAAGACATTGGCGTGTGGTTGAAACTACGTAATTTGTTATACATACACCTGGGTCGCAGCACACCCTATTATGGTAGCGGCACTCGAATTCACGTAGGATACTCTCACTAAGTAGTATCGTATCGGGAGTGCTGAGATAACATTGATCTCGAGAAGGTTGCAACGACGTCAAGCAGCAAGTTGATACGCTGACTCCCTCGGAACTACGTCGTTGAACTGGTTCCCTTGTTTTTGGGGACAAACTACTTGGAAATTGTGTGGGATACGTTTTTTCAGTTCTGAATTGGTTAATACCCAAATATCGCAAATCTTCGGGTGCTGCTTGCAAACTGCCATCGTATACAAAATGTTTGACGGAATGTGCGTCGAACTACGAGCTGATTCGACAATTCGTCGAATGTCCGTAGAATACACGCCATAGGTGTATACACCAACCCATACCGAGCGCTATCTTGTCAGTTTGATGTGGTAGATATGGTAAACGCAGGTCGCCGTCTATGGACACACCGTTACGGGAAATCGGATCTGTAGTTTGAGGTTGGCGACGAGAGATTTTGAGCCCGACAAACCGAGCAGCAACATAAATGTGCCGGGGCATTAGTTAATATTCAGCACTCAGGCGAACAACCATTCATCGATTTCAAAAGCAGAACATCAATATGGATGTCCTACACTGAATTTATGCTGCTAATGTTCATCTGTGTCCGGACAAAATATACCACCAACCGTTGAACAAGCGCGCATGCAATTTCTTTAAGATCTTCCATACCTCCCGAGCCGGCAGAGTTATTGAAGAGGTCGTTGGTGCCATTCATGGAGATTTCGCCCTCCCAAGCATACACAGCACCTTGGGTTGTTGTGTATATCAAGACAGAGGAACACTTATAATGAGTAGCTTAAATGAGGTTGTGCTAGCAAATTGTTTGTGACAGACTGGGCTGCAGTATGGCGTGTGGAGTTTGCGCCGCGATATACCTAACTGATAGTCGGGATAGAGAGTCCCCTGCCCGGCAGCAACCCGGTGTCTTCAAAGCATAACACCACATCCTGTATGACTACTGACCGCGCATGGGATGAGCGGTCAAACATTTGAGCACGTCGACAGCGCCGAATATAGAACTACTTGTGCATACACTTGTTATAACACACGGACGGCCGGTTGAATACCATCCAGACCTACCTTATCCTTGAACTAGGCAATGACAACCACGGATACCATGTCAATGGTCGGGGCACCAACAGTTCTTAATGTCAGTGATTCGTCGAATATAACATCGTGGTAAAACTTATTTTTACCTCCATTGTCTCCGGCTAGATTGTAGGCGAACTGAGTGCTCCCATTAATGGAGAACTGCGACCCTTCGGTAAAAACGGCCCCTGCGATAAGCAAAGAATAGGAGGTCACAACAATGGCGTGCGGGGCTGGACGATAGGTTAAAGGAGTACTTGTAACAAGACTCTACTTCGAACAACCTCAACACGGTTCGATCTGCCGCGAAAGAAACAAGATCGCACACACACCATCGCGAGTCCATTACCGATTTTTGAAAAGCACCCCCCACACCATAACTGGAGGGTACTACCGACAAAAACGTTTTGCGTCAAATTGTCCACGATATACAATAAATTGGGCATATCATCAGCACGAACAACATAGTCTGAGCCAGACCCCCTGGAGGTGAAGGTCTATGATCGACGTATGCCCGAAAATGGGCGACGTTCGTCTACTGAGGTGGGTAGACGCCGATGATTGCGTATGGGTATCATTGAGCCACCCCAACAATGCTGATGTCGGTGGACCTGTTCGTAGTGATACTCGTCAAGTTGAGCTGCAGACGAGGGCGAGACCCCTCGGTGATAGCCCGTGCACTCATTTGACAGAAAAAGAATGTACTAGACGGCGCGGGGCGACGCATTCGATATATATTTGTCTGTAAGTCGAAACAGATCCGTGGTCAACTGGTTGACGAAAACGCCGATAATAATCTTGCGAACGCAGAAAGATGGGGAATCTATGTGAAAGGATATACTGTATGTCCGAAGACATTGTCCTTTACATGGATGGGTAATCTATCATTTGAAACTAAACATTTCGTCGTTTTGGAAGTTAGTGACCGGTAGCGTTCACTACAGCTTTAAGAACGGAACAGTGGGCGAAATGGGTTATTCGCTTCAGCTGGCTGAACGAACGGCCCAACTAAAACCAGACACGCTTTTCAAGCATGCTACATCCATACGCGTGTAATCACCCAATCCGCCGTAGTTGTCGGCGCGAGACGAACATGCGGACTCATTACGAATGGCCTTAACACCACAACACTTCAGAGGGCGGATGGTAGTTCCGATTTTAGACTAGAGCCACGGAATCTTGCATTTCAGTGCTGTGCGTAAGTGTTGTTTTCCGTGGAAGGTACGAACGGTGTCCGGAAACTGAAACATGAGGGGGCGACAGGAATACTGTGGGCATAATATTGTGGGGATACTACGCAGTTTGCGCACACCTTAGGTGGAAGAAGAGGAAAACATGAGTTGCCACCTGTGACTGGTGTCAAGGCTGGCAAAACCAGAAACCTTGCTACGGGCAAGCACAATTGGGAACGTTTTGCCTTTCCTTAACGCACAACATGAGCTCACAACTGTAAGTAGCTTGTAAGTAGAACGTGTTATGGCGCATATACGCACCAGGTCACGCTGTTGATGACTGGTGGGAAATCGACGAAGGACCCGGGGAATGGTACGCGTTACATGTTCACATATGCGCCTACGATCGATATGTCGTTGGTGTCACGTCACGCAACGCAGGAACCCTCCGAACGACGTCTGCAAGTACGTGTGAGTGGGCGATTTAACCGGCTCGAATATCGAGTTAGAACGTTTGCAAACAAGAACAGATACACACGACAAAACAACTGATTAAAGTCTTGAAGGCTCATCAGTTTGTTTGTGTATCTGTTCCTGTCTTTCAGTCCAATGTACGGCTACCTTATCCAGTAAGAATACATGCCGGCCTGAACTGTGTTCGGGCGCAAATAGTACGTTGAGAAGTATACTCGAAAACCCGAGCTACTCCTTGGTGAAACCCATTTGTTCGTATGTGTTCTGCTAACTGCGTTGAGTATATACTGGAATGAAAAATAACCAAAAGTCGAATCTACAACATGCTTGTGACGTTTTGGAGGTGAGTTAATGTTTTGCTAGTGAAGTTAAAACGTTCAGTTGGGGTTTTGTGTTTGTCATCATCGTGTGTCTATCGGACTTCGTCCGATATCGATCACTGCAGCCCCTCAAAATCGAGGTGTAGGTCTCCCTAATGTTTTAAGGGGGGGGGGGGTTGGAGAGAAACGCAAGTTGCCGCAGAAAACAGAGTATTATATCAAACTTGGTCGCTGCCAAGGCAGGCACGAGCGGGAGGTCTACTCCCAGTATCTATAAACAGAGGCAGCCTTTCGTGAACCGATAACATTTACTGATTCGATGCAGGCACCGGTGATAGGGGGTGGACACGATCATTTGTGGCTTACATTCCGTACACAAAATGCGGCGCAAAGGTCTCGTTAGCCGTGGGTAAGCATGAATGAAACACATGATCCAATCGTCTGGGCGTGGGCAACGTTGTCATTGCCGGAACACAACCCACGATAGACAAACGTGTTGTTTCATCGGCAGAATATATTTTCGTGAGAAAAAATATCCACACTAACCCTCAAGCTATTCCTCGTACATTCCTGGAGCCTCAACATAGGTGTAGGGGGTCGGACTCTCCGCCAGTCGCCGTGTTTTGCACTACGTTATTGTTAGGAAGTAGCCGAGAGGCAGGGTTCTCGATAAACTGCGGGCGAAGGCAGGAAAAAGAATCGACGAGCACAAAAAGCTAGAGTAACTGTATCGGCGGAGGCTCACGTGAGACCATTTTGACGAATATCGGACCATACTGTATTGGAGAAGAATGAATACTTACGAGGAGACGGGCATTGGATGTTAGCCATTTATTATTTATCGGAATCCCTGCAGACGAAACGGCCTACCCTTTTGACGGTAAAGATAACAACTCTCGCAAATTATGGAAGATGTCTGGGGGGACGGGGGACTGCGATACGGAACCCTCTGGCCGTCTTACATCACAAACACCAGACACACAAAATCAGTTCGGCATCCTGGCGACGGACATTGTGCGTTTTGTACTCCTCTTACACTCAACATAGGCGTGTTTTGGATTTAGCCTCTATAGCTTGCTGGTGCAGAACATAGGCAAGTAATTTGTGACCCCGGGTCGTCTTTGGACTGACCATGGCTTCATTTATGTCGATATCGTAAGTTTGCGAGGTTTCGCCCTAATATCCTCGAAGGCACGCGGCATGGAGTGTATGAGGTTGTGCCTACCCTGAGCACGAGAACTGGTTCACTTACGGAAACACAATATCAAACATTTTCAGGCGGCAGCTGTGAGAAAGCCCATGATGTGTATTCAAAACGCAGGGAACATGAACTTGATTCTTCTCTAAGTGCTCTAATGGGATATATAGCTCCTCAGATTAGGCAGGCAGAAATTAATGGCCTATGACCCTTTAAAAACCGGATTGGGCTTCAACCGCCAAAATATTTCAACTACTCCCCCCCCGAGAGGTCTAGACGTTTCTAATGAATGCTTAAGGCTTTACATATCTCGGGGCTGTATTTTGTTGATATATGTTTCGTGTCCAATGGGCTCCACAGGAGGCTTGAGTTACCCGGGGCCGATCATTGTTTTTACCAACAGCAGAGCCGGTGCTGCTTGGGTACCTTTACAAGGCAAACATAAATTACCTAGGCGGAAACTAAACACGATTCCGGCAGGGAGAAGGGTTAAACCACGTATTTCGTCAGACCTGCTCGTGCGTCGATGACCTTCCAGTGAGCCATGCCCACAACCCGCCGTCCCGTGCTACGTGAGGGAAGGTGCTAGTCTCACCAGAGCTCAAAAGCCCACAGCAGGACATATCACACATTACCAAGGAACAGGACGTTTTTGAGTCGGTGCTGTGTTACTGGAGCTGTCGCTGAATCGCCTACAAGAAACAAAGACTCTCTTCGAACCCTATAGTCTCGGCGTTTTGATCGATACATACACCTGTACGATAATCACCTGTCTGTGTACTTGGGGGATACGTACGCTTTAACACAATATCAAAAATGTGTCTCGTGTTTAGGGTGTGGAATGTCGGACAGGGTACAACGGTACCGGCAAATTTCATAGTACAGTTGAACCTACGTTTGACTTTCCCCACTTATTACACCAGGTATAGACTCCATACTATGTTCAAGTGTGTATATATAGCTCAAGTACACAGCGATTCTCGCATGGGAGAATGTATTGAAATCGACCCGGAAACCATAGGGTTGGAAGATTGTTTAGTTTCGTGTTCGACAATCAAGAGACTGCTCCAGCCAAAGAACGGCGATTCGCAAAACGCCTCTTCCTTGACCAGCTATGATATGTCCTGTTGTGCGCGATCGAGCTCTCGTAAGACTAGCAGCGTTCCGCGGATAACACGGTACAGCCGGCGTGTGGGCATATCGCGCTGGAAAGTGACCGAAGCACGAGCAGGTCTGACGAAATATATCGTTTTACCCTTCTCTCTGCCGGAATCGTGCCTATTCTCCGCTGCTGTTGGTAACAGGTGCCCAATCATGAACGGCGCTGCTGTTGGTCTGCAAGATGATCGGCACCGGGTAACCAAAATATTATGTGAAGCCGATTGGAGACGATAACTGTGGTTGTAAAATACATACCCGGAGAATATACAGCCTTCCAAGATCATTATAAATAAAAACACCCGTCTCCAGTAAAATGTTTTACGGATGGTCGAAATTTTGAGAGAGTTACAGTCCAATTGTTTTTGGAATGGCCATAGCTCATAGGCCACAACAGTGAGCAACGGAATGCCTGGGAAAATACAACACCTGCGGCAGAATCATTCCTAAAAACGATGCCATCTAAGGCCACGGTGGACCCGTCTTGAAGGATTGTAGAGTAGGAGCGATGAATAGGCTGGACAGAATAGAATGGCTTTGCATATATGACGGAGGGGTTCATACAGAATCTCCAAGTTTCTCGTCTTGGGAAAAATGTTCGAAACAAACGATGTCATATTGTTAGCCGTTTAGTACAGTATATACTCACTCCTCTTGTGGGTAGAACATGCTAAGTTACGCAAGTGCTTGAAGAACGTCATATGGATCCGTCAACGTATCCGCGGGGAAGCAAACAAATGTTTGAACAAAAGTCAACATTCGGCTGAGATGTACCAATGATACGGCTGCCTGGACGGGATACTCTGCGATCTTGACGGTTGTTTGCTGCGAATCTGCAACTTCAAATTAACGAAAATATCATGTCAAGCGTGACTTTCTGTCCCCGAGTGCTGTCGGGTGCACCCACCACCCCCACATATCCCGTAGATAGAGCAAGCCTGTTGCATGTGGCGGGTTATCTTTAACTGACTGCAAAACAAATGCAAACCTTTAGTTGCGGGATATATATATATATATATTCGAATATATAAATAGCCTCATCCGGTGCGTTAAACATTTCCATATAGTGTTTTGTCATTGCACCACCCCAAAAACAAGGTTCACATCTGCTTGAAGAATCTGCGGGAAGATAATCTTCAGGTATGAGCAATACGAGCTGGTTCCAGGAAGAAACATAAGATTCCATCTTCGCAACTTTGCACGCTGGTTTTTGAGAGTTGGAAAACGAAATTTGGCAGGGGTATTCTTCATGACAGTACGAAAAAAGTATGACTGGCCTTTTTATTTACGTTTTTTTCACCTCTGTACGTAGTTTTTTTCAATTTTCCCGCATTGTTTTAGCAACTTTGACCCTATATAACTCATGATTTTTTTTTTTTTTAAAAAGCCAGGTATGGAGCCCTTCGTAATGTTGTGAAGAACAACCTCGCCAAGTTTGGTTTCGCAACTTTAACAAACCAGGCTGCAAAAGTGATTTCCGCGAAGGGTATTGTTTCCCCTAAGGTTTCAAATTTGCTCAAAACATTTTACTAGCAATTTGGCAGGCGGTTCTTACCGCAGCCTGATAGGCTCACAGGAAGCAAAAACGTGACATGGACGTATTCCCCGTGTTGATGCACTCCTGTCAAGACTTCTACAGTCGAATTAGTCGGCGTATTGACCGATATATGGCCTGAATACTATTATATTGGTTTTACTACAGGATTACTGCAGCAAAGCTATCCCCTGCTATGGAATAACGCCTTCCTAAGGAATACCAATATGACCATATCTCGCGAACTACAACTCGTACGCCAAAACTCTCTTCGCCGATGTGTTCCCCTTGGCGATGCCGTCATGTCGATATCTGTAGTGTTCGAAAAAGTAATGTATTCCGTTTTTTATTTCCCGAAGAAGCTATCTTATGTTTCTCTCTGGAACCAGCTCGTAGCTGTACACAAGACATCAAACTGATATACTCACTCACGCCTAAGGAAGGATCAAGCCGAAGATCCTAGGGCGTGCACCGTGTCAATATTACGTCGTCACAAGCGAATTCGAATACACATCTACATACAGGGTGGGTCGTCTATAAGCCAGGGAATGCAGTAATGTTGAGTTCGACCGTGCACTTACATATATCCGACAGTAACGTTCTACTGGTTGCAACGCCAATGTTCACTATGCCGCCGTAAGCATTCAATGAAACAGATCCAACTTTGTCGTCTGTGCGTATTAATATCTAAACGGCTAAAAAAACGACGTCTATGTACTACAGGTCCATGACCCCAACATCCATTTTGCCCACAATACCAGTTCATAACCCAGCTGTGTAAGGTCTACACCATATACCGGTTACCTCCGTTGGAGTTGGCACCGTTGTTCGTAAACGTAGCTCTGCCAATGACGCGCACCGTGGAGGATTCAAGATACAGAGCACCTGCCGCCGGGTTGTTAATATGCGAAGGGGAGAGGGAAAACATGCAAAACCCGTTAAGCGTTTCCATCGTACACACTGTGAAGGTGATGTGGATACTGTTTTTCTTTCAAGTTTTAGCTGCGAAACAAATAACAGGGGTTTTGCATTCGTGTAAAAATGTAAATCGTCGGAGAAGGGAATTGGCTTCACACTTACAATAATCTGGTGTCTTCCCCAAATTTTGGGTGCCTTCGCTAAAGTCGCTAAGAATAGTTTGGCCTTGCAGTTCAGGCTTTGAATGCAACTACAGGGGTGCGGAGGTGAAATATATTATTGCAGACGCGATCAGAAGAATAAAAACAAAACACGTACGAGGTATGTTATTCACTGGCCTACAGGAGATACTTGTTCCAGGAACTTGGACACGGTGTACCTGCCGATCTTGCACATGGGTTCGCAGGTTTGATTACAACTGATTTCACTTAACAACGGCAATGGGCATGGCTAGCAGAACCTCGGAAATAACGAACGACAGAAAAAATCCGACTGGATGTGTTAGGAAAGAATATCGCTGCGTTTGGAGAGCGCCTGGTTACGATGGGCCTAAAGCACGCAACGTGGTTGGCCTTCAACTAGAAACTCGTTCAGATTGGCATGTAATTGTGTCGTCAACATGTGTGCGTTGCTCGGTGAAATACTACAGCAGTTCCAAATCGAGGCCGAGTTGGGTTGTCGTCAGAATTTGTTTAACACCTCGAAAGTATGTTTCAATAAAATACGGAGAGGAAATCAATCGTTGCATGTTCACCGTGTGCGGCACACCTCGATTGTCCCGGTTGTTTAGGTCGATGCATCACATGTCCACCTTTCAAGGCGGACGGATTCTCATACATTCGGCGACCAACCACGCCATACGAAGGGGGGTTGAACGTTGTGCTCAAAAGGGTGACACATCACAGAGGTGAACAGGGGGGTAACGTCACGTCGTTCGTGACACGAGCAGCTGACACTCTCAAAGGGAAGTGTCTTCGTCAGTCGTTGCGGCTTAACCATCCAGGGTAAAACACATAAATATATACTTCGAGTACATACATAAATCTAGGAGGGTTTCTTCTCCTTGCGAGATACCAAGTATATTATAATACATGCAATCACAAGAGCGCGTCGAGACAACCGAACACTTCCCCTAAACCTACCTTACACGTTTTATATCGTACAACCTAAACACGACTTCACCCCGGGTGGGACATTACATAATAATTCAATCCTTCCAACGCGAAAACTCATACCTGATGGTATTTGGGGTACTTGATTGATCAGCTAGTTTGGAGTGTTAAAACATGATACAGGTGTTATGACGCGATGCCGTAGCAAAGGAAAGACTTTACGGCTTGTCGTCGACGAGACGATGTTGAGTCTGCGGTCAGAGTTAGCAACCAAGGACTTTCATACTCTAAGAGCCTGTAAATGTTCGCGATTAGCAGGAACGAAATACGTTCCGCACCACGCTCACCGAGTATAACGAGTTAAAGAAACGTCCGTGAATCATAATTATAGACAACCATGACCTTCGTCATGAAATAACAAACCGAAACTACAGTAGTAACCATTTGAGAACGTGCTATTTTTTTTTAAGGTTCTGCCGATGGCTGTACTGAAAGAACCAAGGCGACAATTCACACGCCGGTTGTGTCCAACAATGCCCTGAGTGAAAATGAAAATTCGCGTTCGCGTCGATCTTTATATTTTTCAGTTTTGCTTTAGTTATAGCCTTGAAAGGCTATTTTTGGTAAGGATTGCAAATGGCCAATTCAATTTTCAATATATTTATTTTCGGCTGGCTCAGGAAACCACATTCTAGACCCGATATTGAAAATGTGTTCCCGGAGGATTGTGGTGACAACTATACGATCATCATACAAGTTGTATTGTAGTAAAATATCCATTTTTGATGGCGCTGAAAATTTTTCCGTTTTCGGTTTTTTTCCTTACTGACAGTAGGAATTAACCCCAAACGGAAAATTTTTCAGCGCCATCAAAAATGGATATTTTACTACAATACAACTTGTATGATGATCGTATAGCTAATCACCACAATCCTCCGGGAACACATTTTCAATATCGGGTCTATAATATGGTTTCCTGAGCCAGCCGAAATTAAATATATTGAAAATTGGCCATTTGCAATCCTTACCGAAAATAGCCTTTCAAGGCTATAACTAAAGCAAAACTGAAAAATATAAAGATCGACGCGAACGCGAATTTTCATTTTCACTCAGGGCATTGTTGGACACAACCGGCGTGTGAATTGTCGCCTTGGTTCTTTCAGTACAGCCATCGGCAGAACCCACAAAAAAATAGCACCTTCTCAAATGGTTACTACTGTAGACGCAAGAGAGTTAATAGGCAACTGCCAATTTAGTACAAACAGTAATGAGGACACTGCTTGAGTAGGGTAAGCGATTGCTGTGGTTTGTTGCTTCGGGTGTTTGCCTATTCAAAACCGACAGCAGTGCACCTACAACGACAGCTCCAGGCTTCGAAATATCACGATACGTTTTCAAGTATTAGAGTGTTCAGGATAGCGTTACAGTACTCATGTAACCGAGTCCTTGAATATGTGTCTACATCATGCAATTTCACGAGGGAGGTGTTAGCACGTTACAAACATCACGTCACAAGCGGCATAAAAGAAGTCACGCTCTTGTGTAGCGTGGCACCTCACGCAAACGTTTGGATTTCTCGGTAATGGTCTCGTCGTGTTTACGGCCGCTGGTTGACTTGGTCGTGCCTGTCGATATCAGCTGCGTATTCCGTTTCGTTTACACTACGTAAGGGCATTTAATATTTTCGTGCGTATCAATATTTATGTAAATGTATCACAAGGCTTTTCTACGGAGTGGTCTTATAGTAAGGGCGATCCAAACAATACCTCGCCAGCAGCAGAGCGTCAACATAATGCACAGCAGTAACAGCAGAAGTAAAAACAACAGAAGCAAGTACACTGCTGCATCTTTACCTAAGACCGAGGAGTGCGGACAAAAGCGTTTAGACGTATATAGAAGGAAACTTAAATAATAGACATTGTGTACGTACGGATGATACGAACTCTCGTTTAATGTTTATCATGCTGCCACTTTTTGACCAAATGTCAAATGTGTACGTTCAGTACCTCCTATGCCGGCGTATTCGTCTTCTTCATGTTGTTTCGCCCGTGGAGCAGATATCTGCTCGCTTGGGCATGCATGCTTTTCTTCTAGGGGCGCTTCTGTCTCCGTGCATCATTTGTATTCTGTTACATTTCAGATTTTTTTTTTATTGTCTTTTGGTTCTTATTTTTCGGTTTGGCTCGTGTCGTTGTGTCCTCGTACCCGGTACGTTAGCATTTCACTTGCTTTACACATTCATTTGCGTTTATTTTGTTTTGATTTTCCTCTGTCTCACAGTCTGTGACCACATGATGTGTATCTCTCTTGGATTAGGAATCAGAACAGACAATAAGTGTACTGATGTAGTTGGGTAGAAACAACGGGTTGAATGTGAAGACAACACACACTGCTGTTATATACATATGACTAGTGGTACCCAAACTATGCCAGGGCGGGGCCGGCATATCGGACAAAAGCAAAACACCAATTACAAACTGGGCCACGATCCACACCCTACAACCCAATCCCCTGATCAGGTAAATTGACACACTATATGCTGGCATATACGCGAAGCCCTTGTACTAAAGAAAAGCAAAAACAAAACAGGGCCGGCCACGACGAACAGGTACGAACGCAGTCATCCACGCACCAACCAGCACACCCACACTGACCCACCCACCCACCCACGTACGCACCAACCGACCAACACACCCACCAACCGATCCGCCCACCCACTACAACAGTAGTGGGAAATCATTATACAGCAGCACCGTACGTACAGTAGTAGTAGTAGTAGTAGTAGTAGTAGTAGTAGTAGTAGTAGTAGTAGTAGTAGTAGTAGTAGTAGTANCAAGACTTCTAAAGTCGAATTAGTCGGCGTATTGACCGATATATGGCCTGAATACTATTATATTGGTTTTACTATAATATTACTGCAGGAAAGCTATCCCCCATGGAATAACTCTTCCCTCAGGAATACCAATATGGCCATATCTCGCGAACTACAACTCGTACACCAAAAATCTCTTCACCGATGTGTTCCCCTTGGCGATGCCGTCATGTCGATATCTGAAGTGTTCGAAAAAGTAATGTATTCCGTTTTATATTTCCCGAAGAAGCTATCTTATGTTTCTCTCTGGAACCAGCTCGTTGCACAAGACATCAAACTGATATACCCACTCACGCCTAAGGAAGGATCAAGCCGAAGATCCTAGGGCGTGCACCGTGTCAATATTACGTCGTCACAAGCGAATTCGAATACACATCTACATACAGTGTGGGTCGTCAATAAGCCAGGGAATGCAGTAATATTGAGTTCGACCGAGCACTTATATATATCCGACTGTAACGTTCTACTGGTTGCAACGCCAATGTTCACTATATAGCCGTAAACATTCAATGAAACAGACTCAAGTTTGTCCTCTGTGCGTATTAATATCTAAACGGCTAAAAAAAACGACGTCTATGTACTACAGGTCCATGACCCCAACAACCATTTTGCCCACAATGCCAGTTCATAACCCAGCTGTGTAAGGTCTACACCATATACTGGTTACCTCCGTTGGAGTTGGCACCGTTGTTCGTAAACGTAGCTCTGCCAATGACGCGCACCGTGGAGGATTCAAGATATAGAGCACCTGCCGCCGGGTTGTTAATATGCAAAGGGGAGAGGGCAAACATGCAAAACCCGTTAAGCGTTTCCATCGTACACACTGTGAAGGTGATGTGGATACTGTTTTTTTTTTCAAGTTTTAGCTGCGAAACAAATAACAGGGGTTTTGCGTTCGTGTAAAAATGTAAATCATCGGAGAAGGGAAATGGCTTCACACTTACAATAATCTGGTGTCTACCCCAAATTTCGGGCGCCTTCGCTAAAGTCGCTCAAGAATAGTTTGGCCTTGCAGCTCAGGCTTTGAATGCAACTACAGGGGTGCGGAGGTGAACGATTTTCTTGCAGGCGCGATCAAAACAATAAAAACAAAACACATACAAGGTATGTTATTCACTGGCCTACAGGAGATACCTGTTCCAGGAACTTGGACACGGTGTACCTGCCGATCTTGCACATGGGTTCGCAGGTTTGATTACAACTGATTTCACTTCAAAACGACAATGGGCATGGCTAGCAGAACCTCGAAAACAATGAACGACAGCGAATCGGACTGGATGTGTTACTGTAGGAAAGGATATCGCTGCGGTTGGAGAGCGCCTGGTGACGATGGGCCTAAAGCACGCAACGTGGTTGGCCTTCAACTAGAAACTCGTTCAGAGTGGCATGTAATTGTGTCGTCAACATGTGTGCGTTGCTCGGTGAAATATTACAGCAGTTCCAAATCGAGGCCGAGTTGGGTTGTCGTCAGAATGTTTTTAACACCTCGAAAGTATTCTTCAATAAAATACGGAGAGGAAATCAATCATCGCATGTTCACCGTGTGCGGCACACCTCGATTGTCCCGGTCGTTTAGGTCGACGCATCACATGTCCACCTTTCAAGGCGGACGGATTATCATACATTCGGCGACCAAGCACGCCATACGAAGGGAGGTTGAACGTTGTGCTCAAAAGGGTGACACATCACCGAGGTGAACACGAAACATTGGCAACAGGAGGGTAACGCCACGTCGTTCGGGACACGAGCAGCTGACACCCTCAAAGGGAAGTGTCTTCGTCAGTCGTTGCGGCTTAACCATCCTGGGTAAAACACCTAAATATATACATACATGAATCTAGGAGGGTTTCTTCTCCTTGCGAGATACCAAGTATATTCTAATACATGCAATCACAAGAGCGCGTCGAGACAACCAAACACTTCCCCTAAAACCACCTTACACGTTTTATATCGTACAACCTAAACACGACTTCACCCCGGGTTGGGCATTACATAATAGTTCAATCCTTCCAACGCATACCTGATGGTGTTTGGGGTACTTGATTGATCAGCTAGTTTGGAGTGTTAAAACATGATTCAGGTGTTATGACGCGATGCCGTAGCAAAGGAAAGGCTTTACGGCTTGTCGTCGACGAGACGATGTTGAGTCTGCGGTCAGAGTTAACAACCAAGGTCTTTCATACTCTAAGAGCCTGTAAGTGTTCGCGATTAGCAGGAACGAAATACGTTCCGCACCACGCTCACCTTCGTCATGAAATAACATAACCGAAACTAGACGCAAGAGAGTTAATAGGCAACTGCCAATTTAGTACAAACAGTAATGAGGACACTGCTTGAGTAGGGTAAGCGATTGCTGTGGTTTGTTGCTTCGGGTGTTTGCCTATTCAAAACCGACAGCAGTGCACCTACAACGACAGCTCCAGGCTTCGAAATATCACGATACGTTTTCAAGTATTAGAGTGTTCAGGATAGCGTTATAGTATTCATGTAACCGAGTCCTTGAATATGTGTCTAGATCATGCAACTTCACGAGGGAGGTTTTAGCACGTTACAAACATCACGTCACAAGCGGCATAAAGAAGTCAGCTTCTTGTGTAGCGTGGCACCTCACGCAAACGTTTGGATTTCTTGGTAATGGTCTCGTCGTGTTTACGGCCGCTGGTTGACTTGGTCGTGCCTGTCGATATCAGCTGCGTATTCCGTTTCGTTTACACTACGTAAGGGCATTTAATATTTTCATGCGTATCAATATTTATGTAAATGTATCACAAGGCTTTTCTACGGAGTGGTCTTATAGTAAGGGCGATCCAAACAATACCTCGCCAGCAGCAGAGCGTCAACATAATGCACAGCAGTAACAGCAGAAGTAAAAACAACAGAAGCAAGTACACTGCTGCATCTTTACCTAAGACCGAGGAGTGCGGACAAAAGCGTTTAGACGTATATAGAAGGAAACTTATAATAATAGACATTGTGTACGTACGGATGATACGAACTCTCGTTTAATGTTTATCATGCTGCCACTTTTTGACCAAATGTCAAATGTGTACGTTCAGTACCTCCTATGCCGGCGTATTCGTCTTCTTCATGTTGTTTCGCCCGTGGAGCAGATATCTGCTCGCTTGGGCATGCATGCTTTTCTTCTAGGGGCGCTTCTGTCTCCGTGAATCATTTGTATTCTGTTACATTTTAGAAAAAAAAAATTATTGTCTTTTTGTTCTTATTTTTTGGTTTGGCTCGTGTCGTTGTGTCCTCGTACCCGGTACGTTAGCATTTCACTTGCTTTACACATTCATTTGCGTTTATTTTGTTTTGATTTTCCTCTGTCTCACAGTCTGTGACCACATAATGTGTATCTCTTTTGGATTGGGAATCAGAACAGACAATACGTGTACTGATGTAGTTGGGTAGAAACAACGGGTTGAATGTGAAGACAACACACACTGCTGTTATATACATATGACTAGTGGTACCCAAACTATGCCAGGGCGGGGCCGGCATATCGGACAAAAGCAAAACACCAATTACAAACTGGGCCACGATCCACACCCTACAACGCAATCCACTAATCAGGGAAATTGACACACTATATGCTGGCATCTACGCGAAGCCCTTGTACTAAAAAAAACAAAAAAAAAACAGGGCCGGCCACGACGAACAGGTACGAACGCAGTCATCCACGCACCAACCAGCACACCCACACTGACCCACCCACCCACGTACGCACCAACCGACCAACACACGCACCAACCGATCCACCCACCCACTACGACAACAGTAGTGGGAATTCAGTATACAGCAGCACCGTACGTACAGTAGTAGTCTTAGTAGTAGTCGTAGTAGTAGTAGTAGTAGTAGTAGTAGTAGTAGTAGTAGTAGTAGTAGTAGTAGTAGTAGTAGTAGTAGTAGTAGGTGAGAGAAGTTAGAGAGAGTAGTGGATATAAGAAGTTAGGTATGTAAGATATAAGACATGATAGCAGCAACAGTAGCAAGTCAAAACATAAGCAGGGCGGAGCATATGTACCTATAGAGGACATATAAAATCCGTAAGTACGCGCGATCGAAGTATTACACTCAGCTAGCAAAGATGAGCTTCGACGAAATCCTCGAGCTCACAGCTGTTGTTTTTTTTTAATTTTTTAAAATATATACATAGGCCAAACAAAAGAAAAATGCCGGCATCGATGCGGAGCTCTTGTTTAGCACGTACGTACAGCAGTGTACCTTTTTTTTTTGCTCGATGTATGCACGTCTGAGCTTTTCATCTTGAAATTAGTGCAAAGAACGGCTAACTCACGCAGGTATGGGTTGATTTTGATTCTGCCCGAAGTTCTGGAGATCAGCATATTTTTTGCCGTTTTTGGAACTCTTTGAACGAAAACATCTTGATCTTAGAATTTGACTAAAAATATATTCATGTTAGTGTAGAACAAACATCTTGAAATTAGTGTGGATATTTCGACTCGATTTTAATGAAAGGGTTGGAATCCGGGCGGGAAAGCCTTATGGATATCCTGTGGACCCCTTGCTTTCCGCGGACCCACCCCGTTCCAGGGGACGAAGCGAGCAGTCCCCGGGAGGCCGCCTTTCCCCAACCGCCGCTCGCAGAGTTCGGCGATGGCGCCCGTTCTTTCGCCAGGGTAACCGAGGGCTGACGCGTGGAGCGGCAGGGGTGCGGGCGCGGCGACGATCGGGGTCTGGTGGCCCTCGGAAAATACGGCCCCCCGCGGAGCGTACCGAAACCGGCGTAATCGTGAAGATCCTAAACGACATCATGATCATCATCACCACTACCGAAGCGTATTAAATATTAAGGATATCATACGTAGATAATGGAATATGCCAACCCCAAAGAAAGGCGTTGGTTTAGGGCCTTCAATCCATTTGTATTGTAGACAACAAAAATGTACCACGGTTCCTGGTATACCTGTACTGCTGTACGAGTAGCCTATAAATGAAGAGCAACTGAAACCTTGCACGGATGCACAGTTTTCTGGCTTGTGACTTGTATCGACCACGCAGGCATGCCTTTCTCCTGACTTATATCCTTACAAAATCACGATATCTCCAGATCTCTTTCGGATGTTGAAACATTTAGTTGTTTCTTAGTTTGGATGTACAGCATACCAAGCGGCAGGCAACCTCTAGCCCCCTATAATCACGGGTCCAAATGATAACTTCGAGGCCGTCGTCTACATGCACTGGCTTATCCAACACGAAGCGGGTTGGTCGTGGCTTGATTATATGTCGAGAGTCGAGTTAGAAGGTCTGGGCAGCAGCAGTAGCAGCAGCAGTAGCAGCAGCAGCAACATACGAGACAGCCGCAGCAGCAGCAGCAGCAGGGACAACATAGGAGTACATACCCGAATAGTTAGATATGCTTCATTGGAACAGTCGATAGTAATATTGAATATTGTTTGGTTTTTACATCATTGTTGTACTTGAACTAAAAACTTCTCATGACGATTGCCTCGTAAATTATTTGGCGGTTCGACAACTCGCAGCTGACGTACTTTTTGTATTGTATGTACTTTATAGAAAGCAGCAGCAGCTGAACGTACAGACACACACTCGCACAGCAGCAGCATCAGCAGTAGCAGGTAGCAGCAGCAGTCAGCAGAGCAGAGCACCAGAGCAGGACCTCTCCCCTTGCCCTCAGGTTCTTGTTTTCCTGTGCTACTGTCTTGCATTGTCCAGATCACAATGTCGAGATTTTCTTGAATGCGTATATACGTTTTGCTGTCTGTGTACCGTTGCTGACAAAGAAAACGTGGCAGCAGGCGCCGCGCGCACGTCACGGCAGATGCTGGCACAGCGCTGGCAGAAGAACGGCAGCAGTAGCAGTAGCAGCAACAGCAGCAGCAGCAGCAGGCAGGCAGGCAGGCAGGCAGGCAGGCAGGCAGGCAGGCAGGCAGGCAGGCAGGCAGAACAGCAGAGCAAAGGAGAACCTTTTCCTTCCCCCCGGTGTTGTCGCCTTCTTGTTGTGATGCTCTGCCCGGGTTGTCGGCCAAATCTTAGTGTCTTTGTTGCTGACAAAGTAATGTACGGACTACTATAGTTGTAGTCGTACTGCTCTCACCAAAAAAACTTAAAACACGTGAAAAAGCTCATAAAAGCTACAGCAAACAGTAGTTTAAAGAGCTGTCTATCAAACGTTGGGCCGTTCATCACGAAGAAGAGGTGTATTACATGCGCACGACAGACACGAAGCTAGCGAAAGAACGGCAGCAGCAGCAGCAGCAGCACAGCAGCAGTAGGCAGGCAGGCAGGCAGGCAGGCAGGCAGGCAGGCAGGCAGGCAGGCAGGCAGGCAGAACAGCAGAGCAGAGGGGGACCTTTCCCCTCCCCCCCGGTAATTCTTGTCTTCTTGTTGTGATGCTCTGCCTGCGTTGTCGGCCCAAGCTCGGTGTCTCCGTTGTTAACAATGTTTTTTTCACTTAATTCCATCCCACTCATTATCTTCGCACTTCCGTCTTTCTCCCTCCCTATTAATAGTCGTAACTCAGATCCGGGGTCACAAAGTAGGGTCCTCTCCCTCCTTCCTACGGTTCTTGCTTTGCATTTTTATCGTGAGAATAATAAGCATTTTCTTCCCTCGCCAACTCCCTTCGCCAACTCTCGTCGAATTTTGCTTACCCACGCTATAATATGCGCTCTCGACAGTCGGTGTCATTTGAAAAGAAAACCTCCATGGGGAGAATCGAACCCTCGACATCCGACCCCACAGGCTTCAAGGCTACCAGTTAGACCACCGGGGCGATCGGCTAAAGAACGGACTACGGACTACTATTATAGTTGTAGTCGTGCTGCCGTCAGCAAAAGAGAAAACAGTAGTGAAAAAGCTAATTAAAGTTACGGCAAGCAATAGTTCGAAGAGTTGTTTATCGAAATTTGGGCCGTCTTTGTTGCTGACAAAGTAAAGTACGGACTGCTACTACTATTAACCCGTTCAGAACTGAATATGTTATCCCACTCTAATTCCAAGTAGTTTGTCCCCAAATACGTGGGACCAGTTCTTAAGGGATTAATACTACAGTTGTAGTCGTGCTGCCGTCACTCAGCAAAAGACAAAAAAGTGGAAAAGCTAATAAAAGCTACAGCAAGCAGTACTTCTATGAACTCTATCGAAGGTTGGGCCGTTCGTCACGAAGAAGATGTGTATCATGGTACACTCATAACTAACGACCGACCCAGGTTTACGTAAGTGTTCAGGTATGGAAGAGTTGTTTGCAAGGAGTGTTCTGTCAGTTTGGTCTGTTAGGGAAGAGCTACCGGCCTCTAATCGTAAGGAAATAGATGTATGTATAGCGTATATATACCTTGGAGTTTGTTGTGGCCCAAGTGTAGTTTCAGTATTATATCGAGGTTTTACTGTGTATGGGAGGTGGCGGAGAGTGTCCAGGCGTAATTCAGTGTGTCCGGAAGACGAAGGTTCTTTCGTGTTGTAATGTACATGCAAACGGTATACATTGATGTACTCATTCACCGGGACTCTAATCCTGCTCATACCTACAGTCCGACTTGGAATAGTACAATATAAGCATAACTACAGTACTTCAAGACATTAACTCCAGTAGTGCCAACCTACAAGGCAACACGATATAGATGGATGTAACACGAGTATATGTGCATCCGTCTGTCCTCGACTGAGCAGCAGGTGGTGTTTTTGCCGGTAATTGGTGTTGCTGTCTAAGGTTTCTTGCTGCGGCAACGCTGCCGGAACGTGGCATTGCCGCCACGGTCACTGTTATTTTGCTCGGTTGGTGTGGGGAATATTAAAAACCGCTAGCCCGAATAAAACGAAACGAGTGAAGTATGCATATGCCAGCTCGAGCTGGTTACTCTTGTGTCTTGTTCATGCATACAAAACGACTTTGCGGGTAATGCCGCTGCTGCTGTCGAGACATGTTGCCGGTGCGGTGCTAGCCACCCGATTTCAATCCGAATCCTTAAGCGGGGCCTGAACATTCGTATGAAGGCATGCGTGCTGCTAAAACATGCAATCGACGCTCAAGTGCCCCTAATATATGAACGGCTGAATGCCACTCCCGTGCCGAGGGGCCAGAATCGTGCGACTTCAAATACTTGAAACGAGCTATTGTTTTAATTGGTGTTTCTGCGATATTTTCGGTTTCCTGCGGTAGTTCCGATCTGTCATGGTTCAACAATGTAGTAGGACTAGACAGTACAAGAGGTTAAGCCACTTTAAATTACTATCCCATAATTTTCTATGTTTACGTGTGCAATTGATACACCTTATTATGCTCGAACCAACTCTTAACGAAGTACCATACCGCAGTATACAAGTGTGTAGATCGTGAATATAGGGTGTTCCGGCGGATTTCGTACCTGGAAGCCGCTTAAATTGTAATTCAGTAGTTTTACTGCCGTTGGTGTCGTCGAAAGATGCCGAAGCCACAGCAACTACTGTGTCGTAATTGTTGTCCACTTTATATTATCGTAAAGAAGACCGACGCAAGTGACCTTTACAGACTCTGGTGCGGTAGGCCTCAAGCGATTTTGATGTCCAACCATGTTTGGCTTGGTTAATACGACATATCAATTGCTATGGATTACACATGCACTATAAAAACCACAGCAGCAGTGTAGTGTTTATATATTGAATTTTGTTGTTTTTCCGGGAGGTGAAGAAACACCGAACCTTGTTCGATCTGAATGTTCGATGCGCCTCGAAATTGTGCCGGGGATGAAGTCGTCAAGCATCGATCGACCGCTGCACGCGTAATATATATTGAATTCCGTGACACAGATGCACGGTGGAGCACCAGCGCTAGCTGACCGAAGTTCCAATCATGAACGGCAATTGTACAAGAGTATATATATATATCATAAATTTTATGGAGGGCAAAAAGGCCACGCTTAATATCATGGAAAATAGTTTTTTAAGCTATGACATATGTGACGTGTACGTGCGCGGTTTTGCAGCAAGCCGGTCAGAGGCGCAACACAAACAATATTGATATTTGCGTTCGTTTTGGGTCGAAACGAACCATACACATGTGTTGGAGGGCAAGTAGATGGTTGTGTTTACCAAGCAGATGCGCTTGCGATGTTTGGCGGACGGCATGTTGTTATAGCATTGTGTTGCTGTCTGGCAGAGTCCATCTCTTAAAAGCACCCATGTGTCATGCGGCCACCCTCACCTCCCTTGGATGAATTGGTCGTCCGGTTGTCGTCGTACAAAAAATCACCTGCCCGACAATATCGACAAGGAACAAAAGACAAAACGGCAATTGAATCATTATGTTTTTTCCTGTGGGAAAGCGGCAGGTATGCTAAACAGTGTGTCCCGCAAGATCATAGTTGTTAAACATGCCGATACCATGCTCATCTATTTCTCATTCCAACTGGCGAAATAACGTATTCATCAATGAATGTGCGCCCCCCACCTCCTACTTCTATACTTGCAGTTGCACGACTCAACGATAACACTGGGTGATGTCTACCAAGCAACACATTGGGCAAACGATGTATTTTGAAGCAGTTGAGCAGTTTGGTTGTGGGTGTTAAATAGAGAACACGCCGATCCCATGTTACATCTCGATCTCGATGAAAGAAACCAATCATGTTGAACGAACTGTTTGGTACGTAAAATATGGTATCCCTGGTATATGAAAACGTGCAAACTCATTCACGCTCGAAAGGGAAGTTTCTTATTGATTGCAGGACTCCTTAAAGTGAGATACAACATGTATGACGTTCGCGAGCTCGTCTGAGCGAAATTTAGAAATAGGGAGTTTTCTATCCACTGCATCTTGTTTTCGATGGTGTTACTAATTTAATGCCAACAGGGTAGACTACGTGTTGCGATGCAGTGCCTGCTCGTACAATGTCGGCGTGCTCCCCCTGACCCATAGTAATTTAGAGATATTTAAGACCTAGCGCCACGGCCAAATTGGAGCGCCAAGACCAATTTCGAAGACCGTTTATTGGCGATGGCGCTTATTCTCGCATATGTCATTTAATTATAACGATACAGTCACCTAGTCGGTGCTCGACGATATATAGTGCGCAACATAACCGTAATGTTGACAATAGAGACGATGCCCTACTTGTGTAGAAATGACAAAACAAAACCACCACTTGAACGTATTTGCGCGGGCGTTGTAGTTTTCATAAGTGTCAGGCAAGTATCGGTGCTAGAATAGTAGGCAAGTCTCGTGTTGCAGGTTGAGGATAAACCGTACCCTCAAGCTGGTCCAGTGTGTCTTTGGTTGTGTCTATCACTGTAGGATATAATATTGCCTTGAAATGCTCAAAGGAAGTTACGCCAATAGTCGCCACGCCGTCTTTGTAGTGTGGTACCAATCTCAAGGATAGCATATCTCCATTGTGCCGGGTAGCAGGTCACATGT
Organism: Saccharina japonica; assembly: GCA_008828725.1. Taxonomy (NCBI): domain Eukaryota; class Phaeophyceae; order Laminariales; family Laminariaceae; genus Saccharina; species Saccharina japonica. Next base: position 30,643 of record MEHQ01000319.1, on the reverse strand, counting down.
GAAAATCATTATCGTTTTATTTCGGGGAGGAAGTAATACATAAGCAGCGATAAAAAGTTTATGGGATCCATACGTACAACATATCAGGTTCGTGGTGTGGTGCTGAATCATATTTCCTGTTGTTGAAGGCTCACGGACCGGGAACTGATATGTGTACAGTCCAACAGACACATCGCCAGAAACGGCCACACCTGTTGGACTTACACGCATGTCTATCGGCCGCACTCACAATTCGGCACAAAGACAGTCGCGACTTGTATTTAAAATATCGAAAATTTGTCGGCCCCTAAACAATGTGACGTTTTGATGCATGGGGGTCCACGGTCGAACGACTGACACAGGAGTGGGGAATCCAACACTCTACAGGGTTGCTGACCAACCACACAGAGCCGGTGGAACGCGACAATGCTAAACAAGTACCGGTACATGCTATCTATGTATCCTGTCGGAAACTTCGTTCGATGAACATTCAAAATTAATATCGAAGGCATATCAAAGCTGCGACACAAGTGTACATGCACAACAAAGTCGGGGTCTGCAGCAGTATATTCGCACATAAGGTGGACAGGATCGCCATCGTCATAGGCCCGAAGCTTGCGGTAGATATTCATACCTGTTAAAACAAATACTAAACGAGAACAGTTTGTATTACTATTTATAATAGGGTACGATATGTGTTCCACACTTTGGAATCGTGTTCCGTTTTCGGAATATCTGAGTTTTCTTTCACAAAATGCGAAAGCGGTGTAGCCGTGTTACGGGTCCGCTTTAGTGCGTTCTGGGATCAGGTAAGGGTCGGCGATAGGGTCGGGGGTCACGTTTTTTCTTCGCCGGTACCAATATCCCACCTGAACGTGTGTCCTAGCCAAAAAAGCAACGCAGTACGCGAACAGCCGCCCTAATATATATCATACCAGGTAGCTAACGAATCGCATTCAAAGTTCCAACCTTGCCACACGTTATTTGGGAATCGTCATCTGGTCTCGGAAGTATGAAAACGACGAGCTGAATGCAAGGTGATCGCTACGATAGCCACTGTTTTGATTCTGGCATCCTCTCAAATGCGCGATAGAAACGTTGCGTTGTCCAAGATATGGTCTTAATGCAATCAGACTAGCTCAAACAAATCATATAGGCAACGCAAAAATGACCGCGCCACACCCCAGAGAAACTGCCGCCAGTGATGGGTATTGTGGAGTTTCCCGCGGATACTGTGTACAGCCGCAGCAACAATCAGTGTGGAAATTTTAATCCTTATTTGATTTTTTAACAGGCCTACACGCTTGGACCACTCGGTAGATGAAACGCTGTTGCCGGGGTTTGCTTTTATCAGCTACGGCGTGCACGCACGCGGTCGAGAGTGGGAAGCTGACGGTCGTTCTTGTGGCCTCGTCTCGTTCAAACGTCAGGTGACGAATATTCTAGGACACTTCTACTGTAGTAGCGTGTTACACATATGCCGGAGATCATACATTATCGCAGTTAAACAGATAATGAAGTTGCTCCTGCGCTAACTTCTTCCAGATTAGACCTCAACTGTGCCGAGGTATCATACTTCAACGGGGTAAAGTCATGCCCATCCACTCACCGGCAGCGTGGTTGTGTGAAAACGAGGTGTTGCCTTCAATGAAGAGACCCAAGGCTTCGCCACAGATAGCACCTGCGAGAGTATGTGGAAGAATTTCGTCGTGTTCACAGTACACGGGGAGTGCCAAGCACGACGCTTTTTCATCGCGTCAAGTCCGCTACTCTTTAAGGCGTTTTAGGTGCATCTGGAGCTTCTGCTGGCATATGTATGTGGCCAAGCGAGTACTGAAATGTATACGAGTGCACAAACATTCAGCAGTATGGGCATTACGTTATATATTGTTTATGCATCCACGTGGAAAGCTTTTCTGCTATAATAGAAAACATAGGTATCACCCCCTCTTGTACGGAAAGACTGGGCAATGTACATTCACGTATAAGTTAAAGAGCGTTGCATACATGACACACACGAAGCAAGCGTGTGGTGAAGCGATCATCACTGGATGCGTTAAAACAGAGTTGGAGACATGGTTGCATATCGGACGATTTGATGAAGCGTGTTGGACTTATCTGCGCTGACCATGGCCAATACCACCGTGTTCTCTGGCAGAAAACCTAGCTTCTACAATTTAACTGTGTAGGTGGGTTCCACCAATGCTCCGGATGGGATACGGGACACTCTTGGGGTGGGAGTCTTTATAGCATGTCGCCCTTGGACGAAAATTGATATCACAGAATAGAAAAGCTGGTCGCAGGTCGCATTTTATGATTGCACATTTAGCTGAATGAATTCCATACGTATATCCAACGTGTGCCGTCAGCTCTATACGCATCCTTCGACGTAAGTGACACAGGCAAAGGTAATTGTTCGTCGTGTACAAAATACGCTGTTCTGTAGATGTGGGAGTGCTACAAGCAACACAGTCTGGGCGATGAGCGCCACGATTATTACGTTGGGATCAGCGTCGTAACTAGGTGGAAGCTGTGTGACGTTCTGACAGAGGACAGGATACCATAGGCCAAAGTGAGAGAAGGCAGCCTAGCATCATTTACATCCCGTGGAGAAGACTAGCGGGGAAAGAGAGTGTTCCGCTAGTAGTATAGAAGCTCCCACGACAGAGTGGCCAAGAGAAGAGCGCCTTTCCAGAACGGGTGAAGCGTTTCGAAAAAGGTTCCTGCATATGGACCAAGCATATTGGTTCAGGATGCATGGTATTCACGTCAACCCCGAGCTTCATGGTTATAGAGCTCTCCCTTCAAGTAAACTAAAGACAAACTAAATATATGTGCCCTGAAAACAAGCGCACCCCTGACAGAATCACAACGATGAAGATGTGGCCTCTACTAGGCAATTTTATTGAAGTTCATGTAGTCATCGTCGCCGACAATAGAACATCATACGTAGTTGTGTATAGTTATAGCCGTATAATGGTGCTGTGCCTGCGGTCCATAAAACATGAGATCTGGGACACTACGGACTAGGTGGCGCATCAAACGATATGTACTGTTTAATCGAGATACCGAATAACTGAGTATACAGAGTACGAAATACACAGTCCCCAAAAGGCCGCACCACAGCTAATCATCCCTGAAAACTCGGTCGCTGGAAATTGCCAGGACAAGGGTGGACGCTTCATTCACGAGGCATCCCAGTATTCATACTACATGTTCTAACGTAGATGTAGATGTGTGGTTAAGAACAACGAGGGATAAACACCTTTTTTATATTATGTACATATTCACCGACGTCCAGGCGGTTTCGTCAAGCAGAACGTCTGTTCTCCGCTTCCCTTCGCAGAGAAACATTGTTGGCATATGTTGACGGTTACCGAAGGTAGCGGTCTTTGTAACCATACATGTACGTACTGTAGAAGTTCGTACGAACGTGCACTTGCTCGTATTATCTGAGGCCACACTCAGATCCACTACCTAATACGTTCGATAGTTGCCTATTCAAGCTATGGCACCACACCATTTCTCGGGTTACTCCGAGAGTTTGCGGTTGAAACAACGCTGGTCGTGATATAGTGGATAAGGCTCAACGGAATCCGGAAACATACATGTATTATTGATTAATGTCGTATCTCAGTCCTGCAGTGTATGCTTAATATTAGCTTGTATGGTAATTGTATGGTAACATGTTAAGGAGCTGTTTTGTTGAAATGAAGCAGGGATTTCGAGCGAACAAAAGCAGGTTAGAGAAGAAAACGAGCAGCTTCCCTGTGATGAGATGGACACGGAGGCACACACATTTGCGAGAAAATAATTTCGGGGCGTGAAAAACTTTACCCATTGGCTTCCATATATTGGCCCCGGGAGGTCTCGCACCACATGGGGTTTAGATAGAAACGGAAACATTAAACATCATGGATGAGTCCAACCTCTGCTAACCCTTCGTGTTTTTTCACGGGTGGTGTCGAATGATGTTATAAAATACCGTTAATAATTAAGCTACGCTTGCCAATATTTCCGTTACACGTTAAGACTTCAAAATAGAGGCGTCCATTTATTCCGCTGGACTAGATATACAAGCTTCCAACGTCAAACAAAAACAGAGATTGTCATTCGAGCTTGCAAAACATACATGTACATGACATACACGTACATGGTAGCCCCGGTTACAGCCAAAGGGTCCCATCCTTTGCCGCGATATGTAGGTATCTACTGCGTCTTAAAAAACATATATCACGCTGGCATACTTTATGTCGTTAAAGAGGTCGTTTTCTGTGAAAACAGAGGGCACGCCAAACGTTTGGAATAATCCTAGTTATTTAATTGTCGGCATAGTGAAATGTTTAACGGACCAAATATATGAGCGCGTGCGCGCAGTTTACAGCAAAGCATAGTATGCATCTACAACAACGTACCTTCTACGTTACTCGAAAAACTAAATAGTGTTACCGTCGTCTGGATTAGGAAGAGTGAAACATTAAACGGACGAAACACATGAGCGTGTGGGCGCAGTTTATAACAAATCATAGTATATATCTACAACAACGTACCTTCTACGTTACTCAACAATTAAATAGTGGTGCGGTTGTCTTAATTTGATATCTTGGCCATCACAGACAATATTATTGTTCCACAAATTATCGATAGCCATCTTGGGGTTTTTTGCAAGGTCGGCTCAAGCACAATCATGGCACTGTACGAAACAAGCAGACCAGCATCACCAATTGTGATTCCAAGCACTTCAGGCTTTTCACGGATGCGTAAGCGCAACAGTCGTAGGTTTCACCCAAGACTACCGACCGCGTAATGTCTTACCTCCATATCTATTCGCGTGGTTGTTGCCGAAACGAGAGTCGCCACTGATATATATCTCCGAAGCCTTGGAGTATATAGCACCTGAAAAAAAGTTAACGAAATAGTTTGTTCAGACTACAACCACACGACGTGGGTGGAGAAAAAACGTTGGTGCCGCCTCGCTTCTATTTGATTAAAAAAACGTGGGCCTGGAAATAGCATCGCGTCGAATGCATATTACGACCACGTACACCTAAGCCGAAAGTTGCGGGTTCAAGTCCCGCCAGAAGTACCAAATGTGATAGAAACGTGGACTAAAATGTTACGTAACGCGGATCAACGTGGAATTGACTCTTCTAAACCACACTCTCCCACACTAAACCTAACATATGACTCCCAGACTATGTCAGGAACACCAATGAGATTATGCCTCCAACGTTTCCTCCCGATTTCTCGGTATTGGAGTCAGTATACGCAACCCTTTGCGCTCATCGTTATTGTCTTAGTTTTAATGGGAGATTTTACAGATTCTTGAACATGGAAAATTCCTTTTTTAGGGGAATGATGCCGAGGATCGAACCGGCGACCTCGCCTGCTGAAAGCCCCATGTCCTGCCGTCGACGCCAATGTGGTAGAAACGTGGACTAAAATGTTACGTAACGCGGATCAACGTGGAATTGACCCTTCTAAACCTCAATTCCACCACACTCTCCCACACTAAACCTGACATATGTCTCCTAGACTATGTCAGGAACACCAATGAGATTCTGCCTCCAAATTTTTCTCCCGATTTCTCGGTATTGGAGTCAGTATACGCAACCCTTTGCGCTCATCGTTATTGTATTAGTTTTAGTCGGAGATTTTACAGATTCTTGAACATGGAAAATTCCTTTTATAGGGGAATGATGCCGAGGATCGAACCAGCGACCTCGCCTGCTGAAACCACCATGTCCTGCCGTCGACGCCAATGTAGTAGAAACGTGGACTAACATGTTACGTAACGCGGATCAACGTGAAATTGACCCTTCTAAACCCCAATTCCACCACACTCCGAGATACCTATGCGAGTGTACGTCAAAATCAAGCACACCCGGGTTCATGATCTGGTCCAAACCCTGCAGCTCCAAGGGGTCACTAGTCAACCAAATGTTATGATGTTACCTGTTACCTGGTATAGGTTTTCCCAAGGGAGATATATTAAAGTGTATTTGAACAAAAAGGGGTACACTAACCCCTATATCGTGACAAAAAGGGGTACATCGTTTTTCGCCGCCGGGTATGCCTATGTTCTCTGTCAAATCGACTCGAAATTAAAACCTGATGCGTTTGACACACTCACATGGCATCTCCCTACCATCCACAGCGTTTTTGTTTTTTTTTCCCATACTTTTAGCGGGTGAACGAGAGCGATCAAAAGGGGGGTGTGAGCATATCCCCCTTTTTGCTTTGCCTACGCGAGGGTGTTCCTCTTTCCATCTACTCAGTTTTGGAAGGTCCCCCTTCTTACGTAACGTCCCCCTTTTTGTCACGCTGCGGAGAGATATCCCCCTTTCTGTGTCACGCCAAACAGATGACGTCTAACTTCGAAAATACCAACGCCCCATACCTAGGCAAACGTGGTCAGCATATCAGCATACGCGATGTACGTATATTATATCACAAATGATTCCGTGAGTACTGCCTGCACACCATATACGAGAGAAGTTCCTGTGACAAGCACTTCTGGTCCAGAATCAATCGTGGTTTGCAGGTGTGGCCCTGCAAATCAATGCATTACAACATTGGTTGATCCTGAACAATCACCAACATACATACGAGTATACGTAAATATGTACGTACCAAAGGATAGTAGTACTCCTCTGGTACTATTGCTGGCTGCTGCACGTATAATATTATATACGACGTATACGCGTACATCAGGTACGTACCATGGCGTAAAGGAGAGGAGAGTCTTATTGGAACAGGAAGTGAGCTGTTGAGCTGTTCGGTCAGAGTGATGGTCAATATATGACTATGAGTATACCGTTAATGCGCTGGACCGTTAGATTGGTGTTGACGACCGCCTCTTTAACGATAACCTCGCCGCCGGTGCTGGCAGTGTCCCCCCTTTTGTGATATTATATGGGGGTGTCCCTCTTTTTGTGAAATGCCCAAAATTAACTCCGGCGATAGTATTTGGTTCAGAAGAATATAAATAGTGCAATCCGAGGCAAATGTGGCACGGAGTGAAAACATCGGTGTTCTTCAAAGAGGGAGACATGCTCTGCAAACAGTACCAAGCTTGTAACAACCAATATTTGCCACGTGCAAGCTGAAGCGAAATACTGCGCGACATTCAGACCGGGTGGGTGGCCCAACAAACTGTATACTGTCCTTTTTCGTTTTTAATAACAGCCTGAAAGTGCGAACTCGACGGCTTCTCCAAGAAAAACGTCATCCCACGATGACACTAGCTACGTGAAGTTCCAACACCCCTAACGTGCGCGAAGATAGATCGTGCCAACGACCTATGAAAAATTAACTGTTCAGGCTTGTCACCGCTTACGTCTATTAATAGACGTGTGTGGTAGCGTATGCTCGTCTGGAGCTATTGCAGCACGAAATGTGTTGATTGTTCGGCGGGTGGCGTAACAGAAGACGGGGGTGGTGACACTCCAGTCGGGAGGTAAGTCATCGAACCGGGTACTTAGTGGAGTTCATTTATTTGGGTAGTGGGCATGTTTTCGTTGTGAACCGGGAGCAGGGCTATGAAAACCAAATTGAATGAAAACACGAAAGGCCATAGACTGTGGAAAACAACGTCTGTGTAAACGCGGGCAGTATAGAACAGGGTGACAAAATAAGCAGCAAGCCTGACGTCCAGGCCCTCCAGACCGTGAGCCGCCTCACGTATCGTTTGAACAAGCCCGTGAAGAGCCTGTGTCGCGTTAGCGTCGCTTCCATGATACTGCCGGAGCCGGACCGTGCTGGGCGGAAATATGTTGATAATACGTTGAGCCAGGGCGGGCTGGGGAGCTTAATTTAGACAACGGGGGGGGTGGACCGATAAGGTTTGAAAATCGGATGGGCTGGGCCGGCGGACCGGGGTCCATCTTCTGAATTTGTTAGGATGAGTTTTGTCATGTACCCGAACATTGAAAGTTTGGGTCGCGATCATCACACCCTTACGGTCATAGGCCCGACGGGTCCCAAACCTGCGTTAATTTCCAGCGCGCCGTACGTGTATATCTGCAGGTCATCCGATCGGATGAGATACTTCAAATGCAATGTTGCAATGGTTGAAATTGTATTCGGTCGCTCTACCGTCAGCAGAAGCACCAGCAGCAGGCGCACTAGCAGCAGCATACAGTATGCCTTGTTTCCAGCAGCGCTTCTTGTGCTCTTACGCCATGGGCATTTAGTTTTATTCCAGATTTCGTTTTATGTGTATGTTGTTGACGTTATGGAATGGCTTCACGTACCCGGTACCTTGATATTTTATTTGCTCTACCCATTAATTTGCAGTTGCGTTTGGGTTTGGTGTTTCTTCGTCTCACAGTCTGTGACCACATCAATTATTTAGCTCTGTAATCAGCAATTATGGCAGACGCCGGGCGTACTGATGAAGTTGGTAAGAACAACATTACATTATAGACAACACACGCACAAACTAATAAACAACGAAACCGAAATTCTGTTTTTCTTCCGGAGAATGAGTATCGTTCATTTGTTTTTTCATTTTTTTTTCCGGTGTACCAACGGACCGGTCATGAAATCGGAACAAACCACGCGTGTGGGATAAACGCTTCGGAGTAAATTGTGTAGAGTACTCTGAAGTGCGATTGTTTATATGCGTGCACTCTAGGCGTTCAAAGCAGTGATATAATTTATTTTTAGACCGTCTAATAAACTAACCATAATTAAGGGAGAACGACCTCTTGAAACCTTTCTCGTAACTACGTCAACGACCAGGAGAGTTTCGTAAACACACCCCCCCGCCATATGTTATATAAAGGTCAGGTTGTTGTCGGTTTGCAACGGCACTGTAAAAAATGCCGCTCACTACATGAGCTAGATCACCAGGGTACAGTTTTGTTTGTTTTGGTTTGTTTGGCTGTCGATCACACCCTGCGATCGAGCTAGACTATTTTGTGGAATGGAGAGCTTTCACCCCGCACAAGGAGAATGATCGTATCACAAAGAGTTTATAGTATGGCACGCGCGAGGCAGTTACATAGTCCTCCGATTGCTGTCTCTAGAGGTGGCCACACCGGAAAAATAATGAAGTATTTGAAGCCAGCATCAATACGCAGGTTCCTCTCACAAGCGCTGTGTAGTGGGATAAAGCTCACCCTTCATGCGACACGGGCAACACCTCTCGGCGCTGTGCGCTTGGTGCAAGCAATGTCTGCCTGGTCGGTGAAAGCCCGACATGTTCTGTCCGGGAATGGTAGAGATGCGAGAGTCTATGGTCATACGACTACGGCCATGCATAAGTGCGAAGTACACCCTGTGCATGGGAATGGAATAGGCTTGGGTATTTCAGGTATACATTCGGAGGTGTATGTTACATTGTTTTCGTCTCCGCTTTAACTCCATTAGGCATGTTTAGCAGTGATGGAGATTGCCTCCGGCAACAGTGCCGATCAATTCTTGAAAAAGATTGCCCCCGAAAAGGCAATCTTGATGGCAAGTTTTTTGCTATTTTGGCAAGTAAAACTTGCCAAAAAAAGGAAATTTGGCAATTTATTTGCTAAATACGCGTCGTTAAAAACGGCCCTTACCCAAAAATACGAACCTGCGAGCGTTTTGTAGTGCTTGGACAAATGGCCTTCAACGTCTCCAACATATTGCGCAAAAAGTCTCTAACACACCCCGGTACGGCAACAATACAACAACAGCAGCAGTAGTACGGGAATTACTGCTGTAACATAGAAACGTGACCAAAATACGAGGAAAAATAGGGTTACCGCCGTTGCAAAGAAATTTTAACCAAACATTTTGACAAAAATCTGTTTGTTTTGCTCGAAAATAAACGCCCCGCCGCTGTGGTCTGTTCGCCAGCCGCCACAAAAAGCAAGTAACGCGCGAGAAATGCGCACGAGACGGCACAAGCCCTACCCGCTTGGTACAGCGACGATATATGTAGTAGAAGCACGGCGCTGCTGTTCCTGGCCGGCGACGAGCTCGGTAGCTTCTGTAATCGCGAGTGGTTTGAAGCAGTTAGTTCTCTTTTATACCCCATAGCTTACAGCACAACAAATTCTTGAGCTCGAAGCTCGAAGCTGCTTTTTCGTAACCACCGACCGAGGTGGTCGGCGAGCCTTCTTCGTGAAGCGACCACCGGACCCTGCGCGCCTCGTCTTGCGAAAAAAGAACACTCTCCTGAACACCTCCCCACACTGTTGGCTTGACGGCTTGGAAGCCCTTTGCTTGATGTCTGCACGTCAGCGCAACCCCCGACTATCTCAGGGAGGTGTTCCCTTTGAGGTAGGCGTGATTGGTCGCAAATGGCAAGTGAAATAGCAAATTTGACTTTCCAAAAACTTGCCAACGAACAGCTACGGAAATATCCGGAAAATAACTTGGCAAGTGTTTTGCTATTTTGGCAAGTAAAACTTGCCAAACAATGGAAATTTGGCAATTTATTTGCTAAATACGCGTCGTTAAAAACGGCCCTAACGTGCGCGAAGATAGATCGTGCCAACGACCCATGAAAAATTAAATATTCAGGCTTGTCACCGCTTACGTCTAGACGTGTGGTAGCGTGTGCTCTTCTAGAGCTATTGCAGCACGAGGTGTTGATTGTTCGGCGGGTGGCGTAACCGTAGACGTGGGTGGTGACCCACCAGTCGGGAGGTAACTCATCGAACCGGGTACTTAGTGGAGTTCATTTATTTGGGTAGTTGGCATGTTTTCGTTGTGAACCGGTAGCAGGGCCATGAAAACCAAATTGAATGAAAACACGAAAGGCCACAGACTGTGGAAACCAACGTCAGTGTAAATACGGTCAGTATAGAACAGGGTGACACAATAAGCAGCAAGCTTGACGTCCAGCCCCTCCAGACCGTGAGCCGCCTCACGTATTGTTTGAACAAGCCCGTGGAGAGCCTGTGTCGCGTTAGCGTCGCTTCCATGTTACTGCCGGAGCCGGACCGTGCCGGGCGGAAATATGTTGATAATACGTTGATCGAGGGCGGGCTGGGGAGCTTAATTTAGACAACGGAGGGGGTGGACCGATAGGGTTTGAAAATCGGATGGGCTGGGGCGGACCGGGGTCCATCTTCTGAATTTGTTAGGATGAGTTTTGCCATGTACCCGAATATTGAAAGTTTGGGTCGTGATAATCTAACCCATACGGTCATAGGCCCGACGGGTCCCAAACCTGCGTCAATTTCCAGCAAGCCGTACGTGTATATCTGCAGGTCATCCGATCGGATGATATACTTCAAATGCAATGTTGCAATGGTTGAAATTGTATTCGGTCGCTCTACCGTCAGCAGAAGCACCAGCAGCAGGCGCACTAGCAGCAGCACACAGTATGCCTTGTTTCCAGCAGCGCTTCTTGTGCCCTTACGCCAATGGCATTTAGTTGTATTCCAGATTTCGTTGTATGTGTATGTTGTTGACGTTATGGAATGGCTTCACGTACCCGGTACCTTGATAGTTTATTTGCTCTACCCATTTATTTGCAGTTGCGTTTGGTTTTGGTGTTTCTTCGTCTCACAGTCTGTGACCACATCATTTATTTATCTCTGTAATCAGCAATTATGGCAGACGCCGGGCGTACTGATGAAGTTGGTAAGAACAACATTACATTATAGACAACACACGCACAGACTAATAAACAACGAAACCTAAATTTGTTTTTCTTCCGGAGTATAAGTATCGTTTATTGTTTTTTATCGTTGTTTCCGGTGTACCAACGGACCGGTCATGAAATCGGAACAAACCACGCGTGGGGGATAAACGCTTCGGAGTAAATTGTGTAGAATACTCTGAAGTGCGATTGTTTATATGCGGGCACTCTAGGCGTTCGAAGCAGTGATATAAAACTTCTTTAGGCCGTCTAATAAACTAACCGTAATTAAGGGAGAACGACCAATTGAAACCTTTATCGTAACTACGTCAACGACCAGGAGAGTTTCGTAAGTACACCCCCCCGCCATATATTATATAAACGTCAGGTTGGTGTCGGTTTGCAACAACACTGTAAAAAATGCCGCTCACTATATGAGCTAGATCACCAGGGTACAGTTTTGTTTGTTTTGGTTTGTTTGGCGGTCGATCACACCCTGCGATCGAGCTACCCTATTTTGTGGAATGGAGAGCTTTCACTCCACACAAGGAGAATTATCGTATCACAAAGAGTTTATAGTATGGCACGCGCGAGGCAGTTACATAGTGTACCCCGATTGCTGTCTCTAGAGGTGGCCACACCGGAAATAAAATGAAGTAATTGAAGCCAGCATCAATACGCAGGTCCCTCTCACAAGCGCTGTGTAGTGGGATAAAGCTCACCCTTCATGCGACTCGCGCAACACCTCTCGGCGCTGTGCGCTTGGTGCAAGCAATGTCCGCCTGGTCGGTGAAAGCCCGACATGTTCTGTCCGGGAATTGTAGAGATGCGAGAGTCTATGATCATATGACTACGGCCATGCATAAGTGCGAAGTACACCCTGTGCCTGAGAATGGAATAGGCTTGGGTATTTAAGGTATACATTCGGAGGTGTATGTTACATTGTTTTTGTTTTCGCTTTAACTCCATTAGGCATGTTTAGCACTATGCCAAGTATAAGACATTGCATGTTATAAATATTCATCATGCGCTACTGCTGTACTGATGTTACCAGCACCCACCATTGCCCAACGCGCAGGACGGTGCACCGAAGCAGGAGAGTGGCATGCGGGCATTGTGTTGTGTAGGTCGCACTCTTTATGTGTGTAGGCGGTGTTCTGTACAGCTGTATCGGCGCACACAGGTGCACACGTTGCGCTTCACGTGTGTATCACGCAATAAATGAGTTCTAGACAACATCACCACTAACTACCTGTGTGTCCTCTGTCTACTCACACGCTGTGTATGGTGTAGATTATGTGCTCAGTGCTGTGCTCCCGGTAATGCTGTGTGTGTTTGCAGTGGGTACACTCTGTACGCAGTGTTTGTACTGTAGATGTTTGTACGCCATGTAGCATTCGGGTACTCTGTGTGGTTGCTGCTGTAGATTAGTATTCTGTGAGATCCTGCTCAGTGTCCTTCCTCACTTCTAAAAAAACAAAACTCACGATTCGCGACATTTCATCATAATGGCAAGATACTACGATGTATCAGCATTCATCCGGACTTTGCAAAGCTTGAAACGAAAATAGCTGATATCAAGTACTAGGTACGTAATATTTGCAAGGGTGTGTTGGGTAAGGTACGCACTTAGGTATACCCGGGTAAAATACCCGGGTATGTACCTTACCTAACCACTTAGGTACGTTAGGTACGGACCCCGATACCGTACCTAAGTGTTAGGGACGTTAAGTACGGACCTCGATACCTTACCTAAGTTTTAGGTACGATAGGTACGCCGCTCGATACCTTAATATTAATATTGTATGTCTCGTTTGGTGGCATGTTTACGTTTGGCGTCTGTATATGCGCCCGAAATGACTGCCGCTTTATGCCGTGTGCTTTCCAGTTGCGTCCCTCGCCGAAGTCGCAGGCAACAAAAACAACTATTTAACTTCAACTGGTCTACGTAACGCGACTGTGCCGGTTGGGGAAGTAGAAGGGCAATACACCTGCACTCTAGGAAACATCAAATCAGATACACTTGGCATCTGTATCACAACGTTGTGCAGTTCGCTTGTGACACCGAAATATTGTCTTCATCGTCAAGAACCCAATTCACAACATCAGCAAGGGCGAAGCAAGCACGAACATTTCACAAATTATTGTATATATACGCAACACTGCAACATAAAGCGGACGCTAACTTAAAAAGCAATCACAGCCTCAATAGGTCAGTACGAATCTGCGATTTCATAAGGAAATGTAGACATTTAACTGTTTTCGACAACCAAACACCCCTAACCTTGTGTTTCAATTTTCTCCTCAATCTAAATGTTTTGTCAAGGAGAACGTCCCGCCGTCTTCCCTTCGAACGGTCAAATCATTGGCATGCTCCGACGTTGAACGATGGTAACGGTCCTGGGAATCATAAATGTGTGAATCCTTGGGAACGTGCACTTGTTCAAATAGTTGAAACACGAGAACGAATGCACGTTCTGGGGGAGTTATTGGTGTATTTGGTATGATTTACGCGGGTCGAAACAGTCTGCTACAAACCCTCACTAATATCTAGCGCACCTTTTCGACTACTCAACGGTAAATCATGTTAAGGATATCCGAGTTGAATACTTGTATCGTCCCAGGCCGTACGACAACTTCTCCAGTCCTCGCCTTACCGCGTTGGCGACGTTCGCGAAGACCGGTACGAGTACAACCGTGGACCTTGGCAAACGCAGGCATGTCAATGCCACATCTAATAAATTAAACCACCTAAGGCGTAGCGAAAACACAAGTGCGCAGCCTGTTCTTTCGTTCGACGATGCGCACCAGTTGAGTCCTCACCTCCATCTTCATCCGCGTGATTGTCGGAGAAATAAGAGTCGCCGTTGAGGTATACCTCCGACCCCTCAGAATATATAGCACCTGGAAACGTGTGGTTGAACTAGTTGATTTATATTTCAATCTCCAACAAACTATCATGTCCGCGCCGTTTCGGTTCCATTTCATTCAAAACGAGCGATTGCAAATATGTATTTAAACTAAAGCATGATTCGGGGAGATACACCGAACCGGAATACGGTTCGTCGAGAGCATATGCGGCTCGTTGAACCAAACCACGAGATAACCCATGCCACATGCCAAGCGATTGTGTGTTGGTTAACGCAATTCAGCAGGAAGTCACAGTAAAAAATGTCAGGAAGCTTTGGCATGTAGAGAACCCAAAACCACGTTTGAAGATCAATGATCATGTACAAGGGAACCCAAAACACTGATCAGATTTTTACAACGGTGCTGGCCCAATACACGTCATATGCAGTTGTAGGAGTAATGTATGGCATCGACCGGTTCCTTATACCCAAACCCAAACCAAGACGTGTGTAGCTGAGAGGCATTCCTGCCACCCTGTCGTACGTGTAACACAACTATCAGAGAACATCCTTGGAAGACCTCTGGGAAGAAGAAAATATCCGTTGTTGTCACGGCCTTGTGTTCTAGGCCGGTCTAGACCGGGTACAGCCGTGAACTTAAACTATATGACGTGGGCAGACAGGCATTTGGTGTGGTTATTCGGTTCTGGAAAGAGGTGAGCAGGCCCACGCCCCATCTTGCGAATGCGGATGGTTTACGCCGGGCCGGGCCAAGGCCGCCGTCTGTTAATAATTACTGGCCAGACAGAGGCCTGGTACATTCTCCAGACTTCCGATGAGTGTGGTCAAGCCGCAGCCCATGAGAGGTGGACTACATCTAAGCAGCTCCGGCCTACCCATAAGACTACCGATGCCTCACCACGGGTTCGACATAGGTCGCTCATCAGATGAGGTGTTCGCCTGCTGCTTCTACGACCAATTTGAAGTGGCCTGTGTCATGATCCACCATAAACACCTACGTTTGTACACTTCATTTCTGATAAACCACCAGCCTCGGGTGTACAATAGTGGAGGTTGCATTGCTCGAATGTCGGGTTAAAGCCTTGAGGACGTTGTGGGTATAGAGGAGACACTTTCCGTCTGTCCGACGAGGAGGGCATTTATCGTGTTTGCTCTGATTCGCTGCGAACCAAACCAGCAGTGAACAACACGTAACGTCTGCCCCGAAAGAAGACACCTTCTGGCGGACACCTAGAGCGACGCTTACGTTCGTGGGTCTCGTCGTCAAATGGGTTTATCAGTGTTGCTATTGTAACATGGGAATCACACACCAAACTCGCACTATTAGTAGTGGTGTCTTTCTGCCTCCGGATGAAAGATAGAGAGTAGGAAGTGTAGTGAACCACCGTGTGTTGCAGCGCAAGCTATTGCAGCAGAAAGCCTTGTTACTGCTGTCAGTGGTGCAGCCGAGAAACGAGGTGGTGTACCAGTCGGGATGGAACTCATCGGACCAGGTGTTGAGTGGGAAATACTTCGGCGGGTAGTGGGCATGCGTTCCACATGTTCTTCAAGCACCTGACCTAAGCAATCACGAGTGAAACATAAAGTGAACTGAATCCATGTCAACGTGCGTCAGCGAACACGCGTGCACGTTTTATGGACGAATAGCACACGGGCCGGCCCACGTCACTGTCGTGAAAGCTATTATAAATCCTGTATTCCACGGGCATCGCTGCTATCGAATAGGCCAAGCTAACCAGGGCGGTAAACATCGAGAATGTCCAGGGCCGGGACAGGCTGTGGCGAATATAAAGAACAACGGATGGACAGGGCCGGGCTATAGCAAATAGAAAATGGGGTGGGATCGTTCTCCGATAAATGGATAGGCCTGCGCTGCTCAGCCGACCCAAGTAGCTTTACACCAGGAATATCCACAAGTGTCGGGTCATCACAATTCCTGCATAATCGCAACATGACCTTGCGCTAACCAAATCGGTGGAATGAGCGGGTGTTCTCTAAGCCGTCGGGAGCAATTCCACGGTAGGGGTGCCACTTCTTAGCTCCATATGTTCTGACCAGTTGAGCTCCTCACGTGAGTAACCACCGGACACTATTCATATTTTACTGGTGTGTTTGTTTTTGGACTACCGCATTGGAAGGTTTGGTCGGGTTGCGCCAACGAATGTTTCCGAAGTCATGTTTCGGGTGGGGATGTTGAGCTCCTCATGTGAGGAGCTCAGAAAATTCTGCTTCACCCCTACCGTTGGATGGGTCTCGGAATTTGTTTATCTTGAAATGAAAGGTTGCACAGACTATCAACACAACACGCCTTCGATTTTGCTCTTGTTAGGATTGCTGGGAAATTCGAACAATGATAGCACCTACAATGTCGCTCCAATAAACCCCACGCTGTGGCGGAAAGTGTTTCTCACCTCCGGTAGTTGCGTTGTTGCCTGCGAAGACGCAATCGTACGCAGACAAGGAGCTGTTCGGAAGCAGCTCGACTGCCCCGCCCCTTTCTGAGTTGCCTCCTTCGAGCACCAAACTTGTGAGGTGGAGGTTTGACCCATTGGAGAGAATAAACATGCCAGCGGCACGTCCAGAATTCACAGAGTCCCCAGCATCATGGTCGCCTGGCGCTCCACGAATGGCATGAAAACCAGACCCAGCTATGGTCAGGTTCTTGTTTGAAATCTCGAGCGTTCGACCAAGTGTCAGGTTTGCGAACCACATTATGTCGAAGGCTGCTTCGCCCGTGCAGTTCAACCTGTCAGTAAGGTATTCGACGTCTGCTGCTGAAGTAACATTCAAGAAGACGGCGCCAGATGGACATGGGGTCGACACAGCCGCTGGCAGAAACAATGTTGTCAACCCGATGAACCCCATTTTCAGGAGACAGAACACCATCTTCTTGTGAATCTGCCGGAACAAACAAACGAACAAAAACGAATGAGTTTTGAAGTTAAGATTTTTCCAAGGTCAGACGGAGAATGACGCACGTGCGGAGTCATGGAGAAATATGGTGACGGGGTTGTGGTTGACCCGGATGACCATATGTTAACTTGTGTGCAATACCTATTCGGAGCGAAACGTTTGGACATACCAACGTCGTTTGAGAGGTATGGGTGGTGGGATATAGAAAATACTTCAAAGAAAATGAGATGCACTATAAATTCAATCGATCGGAAACGACAGCCAGTGTTAAAAGGCACCTGGAAACTATTGAGCAATGTTTTTTCGGTATTCGTGCGTAGCCCTTTCACTTACAGTAATACACACACTATTTCGGCAACAGTCACCAAATTGATGAACAAGATAGTTTTGAAAAATATGTGCGAACCGCGATACAGCAGTACTACCAACAAACTCAAGGGATCCTTACATTCGTCACATTTTAGGGTCAGTATCTTACTGCCACTGTTGGAAACGCACTTTGCTTTTTACCCCAGTCGAGGCTCGTCATCTGGCCAATGCAATGCATCCACCGAAACAGAGTATCATGAAGGTAAAGTCCGTCTTTCGAGGACAACTACCCATGGCACTACAGTGAGATCCGACGCATGACATGTTGTATTACCCGATGGTGTGACGTTTTTTGTAACACTGCCTCGGGTCTTGAAGTTCACGTAATCGCCTCGCCAAACGTTTACATCAGCCAGCCCCTACTGTTTGTCGTGTCTGACGGTCTCACAAACTCCGTAAACAGCGTGCTTCGACTTCTCCAGCCGTCGTCGTTAGTGACAAGGTGTGGCTGTTTGCAAGTATTCTACAAATGTTTCCTTTGCTTTCGTCAACGTTTTGGCCAGTTGTTTCCGTCTCGAAATTCGAACGTATAAGACCAGGGCAGCACCGCAAACTTGAAAGGTAGTTGTTTGCTGTGACAGTCCACACAGACAATCTGGAGGTAATTGCAACAAGTTGTGCCTAAAAGCGAAAACCTCCCGATACTCCTGCGAAATGGTCAAGTTTCCGAACCGTCCCCAGTAAGAGTAACCTCCACACGTATACAGTATGTATACCTATCTAAATGCATCGACCCGATTGTCCAGTGGTTAACTTTGAATGCTACGATAGTAGCCTTGTAACGCCACCTTGGGTAGATTTCGACGATGTTTCGCAAACGTAAAAACGAACCAACTGCTGAGAGGAGTTTCGAAGCGTGGGTATGCGCAACTCGACCCCAGTGAACAAATGAACACAGCGCCGCGGTGTCCTCGCGATATAAACGCGACTCACCAACGGTGGAGGTAAGGGGAGACAAAGAGGCTATACGTGCCGGATCCGGGCCACGTCTAAGATGGATTGTTCAGACGCGCCTTCGGGTCCAAACCATTGCGATATGAGGCTGGAAGTGGGCGTTTGGGGTACAACTCCCTCGAGTTGGAAGCGACGAGCTGTAGCTAGTGACGAAAACAACATACCCATGAGGATAAAAGGCACAGCAGTATCAATCGTTATCGGGCTGTATCACGTATCACCCTGCCTCGAAAGAGTCCCGTTGAATGGTATCAGGGTTGTGTGGTGTGGTGTTCTTTATTTTAGTTCTATTTGCATGGTGTATTTACTGCCTGTCGCAGCTCCTCCATGGGGGCACGACCCAAGGGTGATACTAACCCCACAGGGCACGACAGCGATGCTACAACCCCCTCGCGTAATTTGTGTGTTGTTTATTATTTTGCCGTGGTCGCGTTTGCCTTTGTTTTTCTGTCCTTCCGTATGTTCCTACTGCAGGTTTTTCATGGATTGTTTAGCTACGTATGTACGTGTGTATGATATTCATTTTGTTTCTGTTATTTCCTCCTCTCTTTCCTTGACTTTCGTGTGTGGCACGAAAACGAAACGGAACTGAGTAGGAAGCGCCACGCATCCGTTGTATGGGTGGCGCCCAAGGGAATGGAGACAGGGGAGGAGGGCGGTTCGTAGGGAAACCGCGGCTGACGGAAGCAGGAAGGAGACTGCGGATAGGGTAGCAAGGTACCAAACCGGCTAGCTGGTAGAAGCTGTCTGCACTACGGGTACAAACCTGCCTCGACTGCCTCTGAAAGGTGCTTTTTATTTTGGCGTGTTCCGGTTGCTTATACTTTCCTTTCGTCCTTATTCTTGCTCTGTTTACGTCGTTTTCTTTTCATTTAATTCCGTTTCGTTTCACTTATTTTTGTTATCCATTGTCTGTCACATTATCTGGGCGTGCTTTAAACGGTTCGGACCAGAGTTGTACGACATGAAGACGACTCCACTTAGTCTGAAAGTCCGCATGTTGAAGGCCGAGGTGATTGAGACCCTGCTGTGCGGATGTGTGACGTGGACCCTTAGTGCACAACACTTCGCCAGGCACACCACCAAATCCTCCTGCGTGTCATTGGCTTCCAACGTCGGCAGCGTGGCGACTATAAGACCCTCTCGTACGCAAAGGCTCTCAAGCAGACACGATGCGAGAGCATCGAAACGACGATCAGTAAACGACGGCTGTTCTTTGCGGGGGTCGTGGTATGGCAACACAAGAGCCGACTACCCAGTCGGGTGATGTTCGGGATATTGACGGGTGGGGAGGGACGCAGACCGGGTGGACAACCAAAGACCTGGCAGAAATGCCTTGCTGAAAACCTCTAGGTGTTTCGAGCCACCAAGGGGTCCACGGCACAGTTCCAGTTGGTGTTTGGAGTAGAGACTGCAGTGTGGACCGTTGCAGCAACTAAGGTAGGCAATTGGTACAGGGGGGTCCTCGAAGCGGCTGAACGGTTCATGGTCCGGTGGCACAAGGACGAGGCAGAACTGAGTAGACAGCGCCACGCATCCGTTGCGGGGGATGCACAAGGGAATGGGAAGGGGGGGGGGGCAACAGTTGTAAGGAAACCGCGGTTGATGAGAGCAGGAGGGAGAGAGCCGACAGGATTGCAAAGTACCAGGCTGACGAGTAAGTGCCGTCAAGACTACCCGTGCCGCTCACCTTTGCAGCTGCTTCGAACGCGGCCCTGTTGTTTAAGATATCTACCGTACATGCTACCTGGTACACAGCCGACTGCTGTAGTAGCCAGTACGTAGGCTATCGGTTCGATGTCTTGAACATAGTCGTCTGATATACGTAGCTCGTAGGACACAGCAGTATGATGCACTGTTCAGTACTGACATACGAGTACTTAGTGTCATAGTAGTGTTCAGAGTGTTGGATCATAGTTCGTTGATATGGATATGCGCAATTTTGGTACAGCACAGCACAAGGCGCTGACGCGATACCAATGCTACTGGTTTTGGCACGATGTGTATATCGTATCATACACATGTACATACCAGGTACCAGGTATCAAACAGAAATAACTACTATAGTTGCGCACTACAGTAGTAACCATCTGAGAACGGTCCTTTTTTTTTGGGTTCTGCCGATGGCTGTACTGAAAGAACCAAGGCGACAATTCACACGCCGGTTGTGTCCAACAATGCCCTGAGTGAAAACGAAAATTCGCGTTCGCGTCGATTTTTATATTTTTCAGTTTTGCTTTAGTTATAGCCTTGAAAGGCTATTTTTGGTAAGGATTTCAAATGGCCAATTTTCAATATATTTATTTTCGGCTGGCTCAGGAAACCATATTCTAGACCCGATATTGAAAATGTGTTCCCGGAGGATTGTGGTGATTAGCTATACGATCATCATACAAGTTGTATTGTAGTAAAATATCCATTTTTGATGGCGCTGAAAATTTTTCCGTTTTGGGGTTAATTCCTTACTGTCAGTAAGGAAAAAAACCGAAAACGGAAAAATTTTCAGCGCCATCAAAAATGGATATTTTACTACAATACAACTTGTATGATGATCGTATAGCTAATCACCACAATCCTCCGGGAACACATTTTCAATATCGGGTCTAGAATGTGGTTTCCTGAGCCAGCCGAAAATAAATATATTGAAAATTGACCATTTGAAATCCTTACCAAAAATAGCCTTTTAAGGCTATAACTAAAGCAAAACTGAAAAATATAAAGATCGACGCGAACGCGAATTTTCATTTTCACTCAGGGCATTGTTGGACACAACCGGCGTGTGAATTGTCGCCTTGGTTCTTTCAGTACAGCCATCGGCAGAACCCAAAAAAAAAAGGACCGTTCTCAGATGGTTACTACTGTAGATCAAGTGTATTGCGGCATAACCGGTACAGAGTAGTTCTTACGAGTTCGGTTCTGTTTTACTCGTACTTGTAACTTGGGGTACACTGCTGTATATGTAGAGTCTGGAACAGTCGTGATCGATCGAGGATGCACGCGCACACCTCTTTCACACTCAAAAAGCACCACTCTCCGTCTCTTCTTCGAGGCCGCTTTTAATCAACAACAACAACTGCCCTTGGGTATTCTCCTTTCATAAGCTCTTCGGAGCTTTCAGCTCGATTGCAACAATTGCAACAGCAGACCTCAACGTCTGCTGCGTGCTTGCCGCTCTGGTGCGAGCTGTAGCATAGCTCAAAGCAACCGCACAGCCACCCGGGATTCAATCCCCCTATGACCTGTTGTGATTTCGTTTCGTTTTAGTTTCAGTGTTACTCTCGCTCTTATCCCTGTGATAAGGAATAAGTACTACCGGGCTTGGTGGATGGCGAGCTGCGTGCTTCTCCTTGGTTATTTCTGGTGGTCTTTGGTTTTATTTGCTTGGTGTATTGCCTGTCGTAGCTTCTCCACGGGGGCACGACAGCGATGCTACAGCCCCTCGCATAATTTATTTTGTTTTATCAAGGTTTTATATATTAATTTATTTCGCCGTGATCGCTTTTTGCCTTTGTCTCTCTGTTCCTCCTTATTTTTCTAGGATTTTCCTCGATTGCTTAGCTACGTACGTATTATATATATTTTGTTTTGGTCATTTCCTCTTATCTTTCCTGGACTCGTGTGGCACCAAAACGAAACGGAACTGAGTAGGAAGTGCCACGTGTCCGTGGTATGGGTGGCGTCCATGGGAATGGAGACGGAGAGGGGGGGGGTTCGTAGGGACACCGCGGTGGACGAAAAACAGACGGCAGACAGGGTAGGTACCAGACCGACTAGCTGGTAGAACCTGTCTGTACGACGGGCACAAAACTGCCTCGGCTGCCTGGAAGGTGCTTTTGGTATGCTCCAGCTGCCTGTCCTTTCCTGTCGTTCTTAGTCTTGCTCTGTTTGCGCTGTCTTTCAGTCCATTTCATTTCGTTTCATTTAGTTTGATTTTTATTGGCTGTCGCATCTCCTCTGGGAGAAGCACGACACTCTGTCTTTCTTTCATGTTGTCATGCTTTTGTTTGATTGTTTGATTGTTTATTTGCTTTGTTGTGTTTATTTTTTATTTTTTTCCCTTTCCCTTTTTTCTTTTCTTTTTTTTCTCTTTTTTCTCTTTCATGCACCTGGATTGCTAGCAGGGTAGGTCTTGCCTGTCGTATATGGCATTGCATTGTCTGCTCTGCTTACTGCACTGAGCGTAGTATCTCTGTGTTGTAGTTTTGTGACCACATAACTGCTATGAAGAATCGGTACAGTGCTGGATGTCGACGGGTACAAAGGACGGCTTAACGTGGAGAACACACACACTACCCAGGGTGACATTTCTTTTATGGTATTGCATTGTCTGCTCTGCGTAAATATTACTGATCTGAGCGTAGTATCTCCGTGCCGTAGTTTTGTGCCCACATAACTGGTACCAGGTACCTTTTCAGGATGAAGAATCGGCATGGACACTGGGTGTGCTGGATATCGGCGGGTAGAAAGGAAGGCTTACTGTGAGGAACACACACACACACACCTCCGGGAGACGCACGACACTTTCTTTCTTTTGTCGTCGTTTTTGTTTGGTTGTTTGATTGTTTGTTGATTTGCTTTTTTAGTGTATTTGTTAATTTGTTAATTTTACTTTTTTCGCTTTATGTATTTTTTTCCTTTCGTTTTCTCTTTCATGCAGATGGATTGCTTGCAGGGTAAGTCGGGAGTGTCGTATATGGCATTGCATTGTCTGCTCTGCTTACTGCACTGCAGCTTGGTATCTCTGTGTTGTAGTTTTGTGACCACATAACTGCTATGAAGAATCGGTACGGTGCTGGATGTCGACGGGTACAAAGGACGGCTTAACTTGGAGAGCACACACACTACCCAGGGTGACATTTCTTATATTTTCAATCTATTTTCCTTTCGTATTTTCTCTCACACAGTGCATCTGGATTGCTGGCATGGGCATGTTGTTCCTGTAGGAAAACACACCGGGTATATATACATAAAAATATTTACTTATCCTACAGTGGGGGGCCGCTGTTAAGAAACGTCATTTTGGCTTCCAGGCTCAAGTCTTATTTCGTGTGCCCTCACCAGCAACATCTACACGGCAGTTCTTATATGATGATTCTTATTTTTCTCGACTTAAATTGTAGTTTTTCCAGTGTTTCTTATTTATTATTATACATGCCGCGAGAACCACACATCACGTTGACATTGTACACTTCAGCCGCAACCGACGAGTGCGGCACTACTACTCTGTAATACTATCTTGACCTCCCCAATCAACAAACCTGTAACTCAATCAAGCCTGCCATACACTCTTACGTATACCAAGTATATATCTGGCACTCCGATAGCTCCTCAGCTTGGTCGAGCCTTCGAGCGAGGTGCTGGAAAGGGCCATGGCGCCTACATCATCAGTAGAACACGTACAGTATGGCGGACCCCGGGTCTGGGTGCTCAAGTGCGCGATGCTCACTGCCCACCAGACAGCGTCAAGGCAAAGCCGTAATGAAGATCAACCAGTGTGTCCTTCGATAATTTTTGTGTTGACCCATTGGTTGACCACAGATGTGTCCACTTTTAATTTTTGTTTTTCCTGGGGGACATTTCACTTGTGACGAAACCGTCGAAAAAAAACTGCCGGGGAAAAAAACAAAATGAAGAAAAACAAATAATGTCGGCTGTGACTTGGCTGTGGTGAGACTTTATTACTTGTTTTGCTTTTCTGCACGGTCGGTACTCGTATACAGCGCGGCCGGAAGGTTTTCACGTTTGGCGTTTCTTATTCCATGCCACGCTCCGGAGCGACCTCATTTCTTAAATTGGATGGAACGACAATCACTGCTGTTTCTTATACAGCATTTGCTTATTTCGCTACCCGGTTTGAGCTGTCTTTCTTAAACGCAATTTCTTATTTTTTCTCACAATCTCAGCCTCTGTTTCTTAACAGAGTATTTCTTAAATGCGGGCCCCCACTGTACGATATATATTATGTTTTTTATGTTGTTGCCGTGGTCGCTTTTTCCTTTGTTTTTGTTTCATGTCCTTGCGTATTTTCTCAGGTTTTCTTCGATTGTTCAGCTACGTATGTATGATACGTATTCACTTTGTTTCCTTTATGCCCTCCTCTCTTTCTTGTCTTTCGTGTGTTGCACGAAGACGAAACGGAATTGAGTAAGAAGCGCCACGCCTCCGTTATATGGGTGGCGCCCAAGGGAATTGAGACGGGGGGGGCTGGGCGGTTCGTAAGGAAACCGCGGCTGACAAAAGCAGGAATGGGACGACAGGCAGGGTAGCAAGGAACCAGAACTAGCTGGTAGAACCTGTGTGTACTACGGGCACAAATCTGCCTCGGCTGCCTGGAAGGTGTTTTTGGTGTGCTTCGGTTGTCTATCCTTTCCTTGCGTCCTTCGTCTTGATCTGTTTACCGGTACGTTGTTTTCAATTCATTTTGTTTTATCTTACATTTTTTCTGTCACATCTCCGGGAGCAGCACGACACATTCTTTCTTGGTCTTTCGTTTTGTTATCGTTTTTTGTGTTTGTTTGTCTGTTTGTTTGTTGATCTGTTTTATTGTATCTATTCAGTTTTTCTTTATTTTTGTCTTTGTCGCTCTTTCTTTTCTTATTTTCTCTTTCACCCAGCTGGGTAGGTCGTATACATGTGTGTGTTCTTCACATGAATGGCATCATTGCATTGCCTGCTCTTCTTACTCCATTGTAGCGTAGTATCTCTGTGTCGTGGTCTTGTGACCACATAACTGGTATGTTTCTAGGATGAAGAATCGGCAAAGACATGGGTGACGACGGGTAGAAAGGACGGTATATTGTATATTGTGAAGAAAACACACATGCGTCGGGGCTTTGTGAAGGCAAAGTTTTTGTATGTCTAGGATCAATGGGGGATGACAACGTTGTCATCCCCCATTGTCTAGGATGATGAGTGCCGCGTGTACTGGTTGCGCTGAATGTCGACACGTAGAAAAAAATAAAAAGCAAACCAACAACACAAAATATATAGGTTACGTAAATCAACCAAGGAAACAAATATGTTGATCATCTTGTCAGTACCTATTTTATGCATCGAAAAGCTTCACATCGTAAACAACATTGAGGCTTTGCAAGAAGGTAAATACCCGGTACACTATTACGGGATTACGGGGGACCATCATTAGACATATATAAAACTGATAAAATATCGACATATACGAAGTTTTTGAATGACATATCGGCATATCCAGTTTTATACCATCGTCAGATAGGGCGATATTATCGCCATAAATCGGGTTGGTGGGAAATGCCACCAAGTCGATTTTTATTATTCTGTATCTTGAGCAAAACGTTGGAATTCGTG
Organism: Saccharina japonica; assembly: GCA_008828725.1. Lineage (NCBI taxonomy): Eukaryota > Phaeophyceae > Laminariales > Laminariaceae > Saccharina > Saccharina japonica. The sequence continues at coordinate 4,663 of MEHQ01000319.1, read as the reverse complement.
GAATTAATTGAGCAAAACGTTGGACCGTGGGTGAACGGCGATCAGAAAAATGGGCACACGAGCTGAACTTCTAGAGCTTGCACACCTATCGTGCATGCCTGCGGTTTTCCGCAATCAGAAAAATGGGCGCACGAGCTGAGCGTCTAGAGCTAGCAAACACATCGTGCGTGCCTGCGGTCGTCCACTGCTCTGTACCTCCAGCCCGGCAACATGGACAGCGGTAACAGCAGCGACCGCGAGCTTTTTGCGAAGACAGGGCAGGCGGCGAGCTATAATTTTCGTTGATGTTTTCACTCCTCCTGCAGCCTGCCTCTTGTAAAATATTTTTTCAAGTAGTTTGTCTGCTGCTGTTTTGGCTTCCTGCTGTAGATACCAAACACTCGGTCCTTTTGAATATTTCCCTCCTCGGTCTGCCGCCGCCGCTGTAAATACTGGTGCTGTGTGGCTGTCCTGAGTGCTCCATCTGTGCCGGCAACCCGTCGCTCTGGTCCTCCTGCGTAAATTGCGACGGCCACTTCGCAGGGTATATATACGGTGTGCGGTAGGCGCTGTCTACGAGTATAGTTACTCCTGTTGAGCTACAGTAGTACCAGGTATGTTTTTTTGTTGTTTTTTTGTTAATTATCTGACTCCTGTGAAACCAACAGTTTACTATTTCCAAGTACATTGTCTGCTGTTTTGGCGCGTAGATACGAAAGACTCAAATCACTTTGAATATTCCCCTCGTCGGGCTGCGTCCGCGCCGCCGCCGCCGCCGTAAGTACTTATTATGTTACTCGGCTACTGTCCTCCTTAGTGCCCCATCTGTGCCGTCGAGCCCTTTTCCTCCAGCCCTCCTGCGCACTGTGCGATGACGACCAAATTAATAGAGTACACAGTTGCTGTTGTACGGCAGTCTAACGAGAGAAGCAGCTGCAGCCACGGTCTCTTGCCCGGACCGTATGCCGTGTGACCTTGGCTGTGTGTGCTGCGTGCTGTGTCGTGTTCCGTGTTTGATCTCGGCGGGGCTGTCATATATACATCATATACATACGGCCCGCAGATTAGTTTTTTTTTTTTTTTCAGTTGAGATTTATACCCGATCTGTAGCTGGAAGAATACGCCACTTTCAGTTTTATACCGCGCGAAAGACGACTCCGGAAATGTCGATATGTTTTTATGTGTAAAGAGTCCAAATATATCACGATATAGAGTTTTATATATGTCTATTGTGTGTGTGTTCTTCACATTAAACCTTCCTTTCTACCCGTCGACATCCAGCACTTTCTTTCCCTTTGTCTGTCTGTTTGTTTTCTTGTTTTTTCTTTTTCTTCTTACTCTCTTTTTTGCTTGTTGTATTGCCTGTGTGCTTCTCCAGGGGGGCACGACAGCGATGCTACAGCCCCTGCATATTTATTTTGTTTTATCAAGGTTTTATTATTTAAATTTACCGTGATCGCTTTTTGCCTTTGTTTCTCCGTTCCTCCTATTTTTCTAGGATTTCCTGGATTGCTTAGCTACGTACGTATTATATATATTTTGTTTTGGTCATTTCCTCTTCTCTTCCGGGACTCTGTGTGACACAAACGAAACGGAACTGAGTAGGAAGTGCCACGTCCCGTGTATGGGTGGCGTCCAGGGAATGGAGACGGAGAGGGGGGGGGTTCGTAGGAACCAGGCGGGGAACAGAAAAGACGGCAAACAGGTAGGTACCAGACCGACTAGCTGGTAGAACCTGCGTACACGGGCACAAAACTGCCTCGGCTGGCCTTTGGTTGCTCCGGCTGCTGTCCTTTCCTGTCGTTCTTATCTTGCTCTGTTGGCGCTGTCTTTCGGTCCATTTCATTTCGTTTATTTAGTTTGTTTTTTATTGGGGTCGCATCTCCTCTGGGAGAAGCACGACACTTTCTGTTTCTTTTATTTTGTCATGCTTTTTGTTGGATTGTTGATTGTTATTTGCTTGTTTTTATTTTTTATTTTTTTCCTTTTCCTTTTTCTTTTCTTTTTTCTCTTTTTTCTCTTCATGCACCTGGATTGCTAGCAGGGTAGGTCTTGCCTGTCGTATATGGCATTGCATTGTCTGCTCTGCTTACTGCACTGAGCATAGTATCTCTGTGTCGTAGTTTTGTGACCACAGAACTGGTACCTTTTTAGGATGAAGAATCGGCACGGACACTGGGTGTGCTGGATGTCGACGGGTAGAAAGGAAGGTTTAATGTGAAGAACACACACACACACACACACACACACACACACACCCAGTGTCCGTGCCGACTCTTCATGCTAAAAAGGGACCAGTTCTGTGGTCACAAAACTACGACACAGAGATACTACGCTCAGATCAGTAAGCACAGCAGACAATGCAATGGCATACCTGGTACGTATATGACAGCCAAGACTTACCCTGCTAGCAATCCAGGTGCATGAAAGAGAAAAAGAGAAAAAAAGAAAAGAAAGTGCGGATTGTAAATAGAACCGACGTTGCACCCTGAAACCTACACATGTAACAATATTTACTATTAGAAACAACCTTTGCTCCTATTTACTATGGTCCTCCGCAATAAAAACACGTAACCCTCCGTGAATCCTGATGCAGGCACTACTGCTGTAGCAATTGTGGTTCCCATAGCAAACAATGCGGAGCGACGGTCCACTACAGTCGCCACGCAGACCCACGCGCCTCGATAGCGACAAGTGGCGTACGGCGAAAGCAACGAACGCGAAGGCAGGGGATACATACGTGTATTTCTGGCCTGGGGTGCCACTAACGCGAGCACACTCGTGGCCGCACAAAGACACACAATGATGCGTCGGTATCGGCCTTTCGCTCAGGATCATTCAATATTCTTGCTGCCGTGGATAAGCGGGGTCGGGAGCCCCAACGAGTACACTGCGCAGCTTTTTTGGCACCCCACGTATGCCAGCCGAAGATACCATAAAGGGCAAGAAGGTGGAAGGCAGCACAGGAGGGGGCAGCTGTAAGAGCTAAGAGATAGACACACTACGGGTCCCGGGTGTGTCGGAAACTCAGCACGTCACGCATCAAACATAAATTTACGTGCAAAATGATCGCTTTTCGAAATAATAGCGGTCAGGTGTAGACGAGGTTGCAAGATAGCAGTGCATCGACGGACAGGCCCTACGAACACAGGTGTATTTACTAGAAGCTGGTGAGTGGACTATGCGAGTCATACGTATGCGAGTTCATAGCTGGTACGCAAGTGCCAGTGGGGACTTGAGACTCACAAGCGCCGACGAGTACAGTACCGGCCCGCTCATAAGAAACCAGAAATCGGGCTTAGGCTGACTTTCATATTTGAGGAAGGGGTGTGTCCCACACTAACTTCGGTATAATAGCTGTCGACTTTCTTATTTCCCCCCTAATGTTTAGGCTGGGTTTCTTGTGGGGCACTTTCTTATGAGAGGGCCGGTAGTGTACCCCACATATGGCAACTAACTGTTGTTTATGAGGACAATTATTAGAAAAAAAAGAAAGTACGAGTATAAACCTCGTACCAGGTACAACTTTGTGGCTGCACGAGAAGGTGCCAGGGTAACACCCAGATGGCGCAAGGACCGAACGCAGGTGTGGGAGTGAATGCGGTAGGCGGTGTCAGCAAACCGGCAAGCGCAAGCCACGGGCTCGCCCGCGTATCCCTTACTAAAGCAAAACAAAACGAACGATGTTAGGTTATATATGCGAATCATGTGGCAGCCGGACAAAGCATGGTATCAAATTCCTTGAAGATCAAAGCAAGCAAATAGTTAAATAAATTACAGTACAAAACACCTAATAAAAAACAGGCTAATATGAAAGCCAAGCTGAGATTTAGAGGAAAAATTCAAATTCAGGAGTCGTCATCTTGAAACTAGAGTGGAAAGCACCCTATTTCAAATAGGAAATCCAGGCTGGACCAGATTTCTCGTTTCATATTAGGTGTCCTGTACTGTACGAGAGATCTCGGGGTCCTCGCCACAGGACAACGGGAAACAAATACAGAGGAGAGCAGACCTACTTACTGCTGCAGTTTGCACAATCGCTTGCCTCGACATTGAACGGGATGTAATAAAACAGAACGCCAGTACGCAAGTCAGGTCTAGCGCGAGCAAGGATGAAGGAAACAGTCCATGCATCGGCAATATGTACACAGCACTTGCAGGGTCTGGCATCGGAGAGACCAGGAGAACAGAACCTAACATGCTCACAACAAAGAATACCCAGACCAACCTCGAGCCAGGCGAAGTTTCGACGAATTCGATGAAGCGCGTTCGCACGTGTCCCAGAAGGCCAGAGTCAAATTTATTTCGGTGCAGGGGAAGACGTCTCCCAGTCAGGGCCTTCCTCGGGAAAATTCCCGAAGATTTCGGGAATCGAGTAACTCAACCATATCAAACTAACCAATGCCGAATAAACAATGTTGAAAGCACCACAAGAAAGACAAAACCACGGCGAATCAAATGACGGTGTTTTTTTTTTTTTTTACGAAGTAGGAACCGCGGTATGGTTCATGGTAATTTACCACGGGAATTGGCAAAACAAAATAAAAACACCGTCATTCGATTCGCCGTGGTTTTGTCTTTCTTGTGGTGATTTTAACATTGTTTATTCGGCATTGGTTAGTTTGATATGGTTGATTTACTCGATTCCCGAAATCTTCGGGAATTTTCCCGAGGAAGGCCCTGA
>MEHQ01001746.1:826548-933696 GCA_008828725.1 Saccharina japonica | reverse complement strand
AAAAGAAAAATAGAAAAAAAATCAAACAAACAAACAAACAAAAGGGAAAGAAAGGACCACCAGAAACAGTGCCGCGTTCGAAGCGGCTACAGAGGTGCGCGGCACGGGTAGTCTAGGTGGGACTTACTAGTCAGCCTGGTACCTTGCTATCCTGTCGGCTGTTTCCCTCCTGCTCTCATCAGCCGCGGTTTCCGTACGACTGTTGCCCCCCCCCTTCCCATTCCCTTTTGCACCCCCCGCAACGGATGCGTGGCGCTGTCTACTCAGTTCCGCCTCTACCTTGTGCCACCGGATCATGAACTGTTCAGCCGCTTCGAGGACCCCCCTGTGCCACTTGCCCACTTTAGTTTGGGAACTCCTAAAGTCACTGGGAATTTCCCGCCGGATACGCAGGAACTGAAAACACTGAAACCCTGCCGCATTACTCGTACGAATTCTTGCACAAGAGGGGCCTGTGAAGGGCAGCCAAAGACTAGGGTGCGACAGGATAAGGGGTCGTGAGCAGCAGCTAAATCTTAGGTGAGACGGTTTCTCGTCCGTTCAAGCCTCACCGAGAGAGCATTGGTGCCTGTAACTCGAGCCACTTACCAGATGAGTGTGAACCAGACCATCCGACGATGTTTGAGCGTATTTGTAAGCAGGTTTGCCGTACGAGTAGTGCTATTTTCCGGTCCCGCCGCGGCGTTGTAGCGCAGCTAACATGAAGAGGTGACTGCATTTTTTGAGACGCCACGCATGATGCAACCGCCTCCACGCCGACAGCTGTTTGTGTCTTGCGTCTTGTGTGTCACTGCTCACTGATGCTTGTAAAAGCGTATAGCAGGTATTTTCGACTGACGCCACCCGCTGAACTTCGCGCCCCTCAAAACGTGTATCTATTTGTATAACTAATTTAGAATGATGGCGTAGGGCGTAGGGCGTAGGGCGTAGGGCGTAGGGTGTAGGGTGTAGGGCGTAGGGCGTCGTAGGGTGTAGTATGTCTTTTTTCACTTGGAATTAGTGTGGGGGAGCACCTGCTGTGGGCGGTGCTGGAAGCGCCCTGGGCCGTCTCGGTCGCGAATTTCGACGAGAGAGGGTGTGCTGGGGTGCACCAGGGGCGAAACTGACCCGCGGGTTGCGCGGCGGCCCCCGCTCGCCCGGGCACGACGGGCGCCCCGACCTCCCTGCGGCTGCTGTACTTTCGCATGCGGGGTATCTGTGTGTGGCTTTATATAAGGGCGGTTCCGGCTCAAAAACGAAGACATGATCGGGTATTATATTCGCGGACAGTGAATTTTTGCGGAGGAACGTCCTGGTGCTCCCTCGACGACCCCGATCGAGCGTGAGAACGGCCGCCAACAGGAGCGGCGAGCAAAACGCGAGGCGGGCGCCGGGGGACATAGGGTCGGAGAGGGGCTCTGGCCTCGAACGGGCGGAGTCGGGGTCGGGGTGGCGGAGAGAGCAGCGTCGAGCGTTCCGGGGCGCAAGCACCGAATCCCTCTCAATTTTTTTAACGGAGTTCACAGTTTTTACGGAAAAAATTACTGCCAAGGGTGCGGGGACAGTTTTTTTTCGTTTTCTTGCCAAAAATAGGTACACCTACGCACTTTGAGCCATTTATAGGTACACTGCGTAATTGCTTTTTCGCCAAAAATAGGTACACCTACGCACTTTGAGCCATTTATAGGTACACTGCGTAATTGCTCACCGGAAACGACTCACTGCTGTCCTACATGACTACTACTACCACTGCTACTATAACTACTACTGTGTACGTACGTATCATACGTACTGGACAGTTTAGCTCAAGAATTCTGGATTATTAGTTTTTCGCAATGCCGGCAGGACCGCTGCCGGCACAAATTGCGAGTGTTGGGGCAAGCCGCCCCAACGCCTTATCATGGCCGCCGTGAGGCGAGCCGTTACAACAAAGAAACCCCCAAACAAAAAATCCCCCCCACGAAGACTTAATAGGGTATCGGGCTAACCCGAAAACTTATGCCCCGCTCCTTCCCTTGCGGGGCTAAGTAATTACCACAGCCAACAATCGTCACGACTTGTTGCAACCTGATTCCCCCCCTCTCTTGAGCGACAGGGCGGGCGGGTGGGGTCTGTCTGCCTGTCTGCCTGCCTGCCTGTCTGCCTGCCTGCCTGTCTGCCTGCCTGCCTGTCTGACTGTCTGCTTGTCTGTCTATTTGCTCGGTGTTGACTGACTCACCATAGAACAGGTTCGCTGGGCCTCCGAGATCCTCCGCGCCTTCCCCGGCCCCGGTCGACGGACCAGCCGGCCAACCCACCTTCCGATGGGGCGTCGCCACTGCCGGCAGCCCCACCCGGGTTGACGCTCGCCATCTAGGGCTACCACAAAAGAACGAGACGGCCAAGCGTCACGACTAAAAGTCGATCAAATTCAAGTTGGTGCTGCTGTTCCGTACAGCAGAGCACTGCTGGTACGCTATATCCTCCGTCCCCAGCCAAGCGACCACCGACGTGCCGGCTCTGCCTTCTCCCTGAACTTCTACTCCGACACTCTCGTGGGTGCCCTCGCTCTCGTAGGCCACGTATACGAGACTGGTGCAACACGAGGTATACGAGACTGGTGCAACACGAGGTATTGGTCGGTAGACTGTTTGTACACTGATTTCCCGTTACTCGCATTGATAACCGATAATCCGAATCCCAATCACGCCTCCACAAACTCCGCATTCCTACGTAAAACTAATTTTTTGTGTTGAAAACCTGCGCGTGTTGCAAGCGGTCATGGAGTTTTGTATTTAGCTGTCCTGGAAACAATGTGATCGTGCCTCTACTTTGAAGGGGCCTGATATTTATCTGTTCAATCTCAAGTCTCAAATATCTGCACGCCGTCCCGCGTCTGGTACCACCCCACAGCCTGACAACAACACAGCACACATAGCCACTCGAGACAATTCGTTGCTGCCTGCTGTATTGCGTACTAACAATTTATCGTGAGCATAGTGCTATATACACGCTCAACACTAAACTCGCATGTATACATGCTGTTCCGTGTACTGACGGTGTGTACATGCTACGGCACATTCAACACTAAACACACACATGCAGGTCACATGACAACAGTAGTGAGGTAGTCTCGAACTTGTATCCCCGACTAAATTTTGGTTTTTGACCAGTATTCACCATGGCCTGGACCATCCGGCAACCCAAATGTTTTAGTTGCAGTCTAGTGTCGGCTCGTCAAAGCTTAATGTCTAGTTCTGACCCGTCAAGGCCTCTCGAAATTTGAATTTAGACTTATTGAAGCTTAATATTTCTAGATCTGGTCGCCCCAGCGATCAAGTGGTTAAGCCCTCATTCTAATATCGCTGGTATGGTTTGATTCCCCTATGTACTTTTGACTGCTGCTACGTACCGTAGAGGGCTCGTTTGTATGTTCCCTTTTTTTGGACCGATGACAGCCACTCGACCGAGTGGTCACCTTATTTGTTGGCCCTAGATCTTTGAGCTTTGTGTGCTCGCGATATGCACCGCCATAGGACTATTTGCTACTCAGCGACAACACTATGAATTCGCGTCCTATTTTGAGTGGGATATAGAGCCACGCCCGATACGCACACGCGGTATTGAAGATGGGGGTACTCTCTCTACCGTAACACCAGTGGTTTGTAACTCAGAAGACACCAACAACTGCGGAGAGCGCGTGGTGTAGGTCGAAATGCGACGCGAAACGACGAACAAACAAAGTTCTGAAACCTTCTTGCGTTAAGGGTGCAAGGGGCGTGCCGTAGGAGGAGTCTAAGGTACCACCCCGGATGTGGGTTTGGACTACAGCGATCCGCATTTGAGATCTCCCGAATAGTATTAAAAGAAAACAAAAAAAAACAACAACGTAAAATCACAAATAAAAACGAACAGCCCAGAATGAAGATACGTATCAAAACCAAAGGCATTTTACCCCACCGATTTACATGACGAAAAAAGAGGCCTGCTCAGTAACACAATGAACTGGAGCTCCCTTCGACCCAATCCCGGCGTCATTTGAGCCCTTGTGGCCGGCACACTGCTCTCCGATCTGCCGGGAAGGCGTGTGTCTCCGAGCTGCTGAAAATCTGCAAATCGCTCGTCCCGAGTACGCCCTCTAACAACATTAATGGGGCTCGAGCCAGCATCTTTGCCCAACGAAGCCAGGGGTGGCAGGCACGGCACAACCCACAGGGTCATTGTAACGTCGGCCGTTTCAAATTTCGTTGCTTGTATCGCTCGTGAAGTCAATGTGCTCGTACTCGTTCGTATCATAAGTGAGTGGAGTCGCGGCGCGTCGGTTTGAGTCTACATCATCCTCGTAGATCAGAGGCGGAAACTTCGCTGATGGAGGCTTCTTTTGGCTGCGACGACTTGAAGCCGTCTCCCGAGGGCAGAGGGGCCACTTGGGAGGCTGAAGCTGGTCATGGGGTTCATTGTCGAGGGAGAACGAGCTGCTGTTCGAAGTTGGTCCTTGATTTACTCTGTTGAGGTTTTCGGGATACATCTCTCTGTTGGCGAACCTGGACCGAGGGTAGCCTACCTCTGAAGGGCGAAACCATTTGCGTCGCCCATTTCTCTCCTCGAACCCTCTAGTAGGGGACAACAGCCACGCCAAATGTCTCTTGCGCCCCTCTTCCCTAGGTCGAGCACGAGTTGCACCTACAAGCCGCAGAATCTGCGTAAGTTTCCTCGATCGGCGAAACGATATTATTGTAGATATTTTGGTTCGAGTACTCGTAATTTGCGCCTTACTTACGGCAGTACCTGCACTGAACGAGTACGAGGAAAATTAGCCCGCGAACGATACAAGCAACGAGATTAGGAACGGCCGACGTTACAATGACCCTATGGGTTGTGGCGTGCATGTCAACCTTGGTTTTGTTGGCTGAGATGCTGGCTCGAACCCCATTAATGTTGTTAGAGGGCGTACTCGGGACGAGCGGTTTGCAGATTTGCAGCAGCGGAGACACACGCCTTGCCGGTAGATCGGAGAGCAGTGTGCCGGCCACAAGGGCTCACATGACGCCGTGATTGGGTCGAAGGTAGCTCCGGTTCCTTGTGCTACCGAGCAGGCCTTCTTTTTAATGATGTCGATCAGTGGGGTAAAATGTCTTTGGTTTTGGTACGTACCTTCATTCTGGGCTGTTCGTTTTTATTTGTGATTCTACGTTTTTTTGTTGTTTTTTTCACTTTTCATAATTTTCGGGAAATCTCAAATGAGGATCCCTGTACCTGTAGAGATGAGGCAAGTAAAAGGTCAATACGAAGTATATCAAATGGGATGAACATAAGCGCATAATGGCTGGCAAGCCTTCCATCAATCAACACTTTTTAAGCTGCAACAACGCATTTCGGGATTTGAAGTGAATATCGTGTGCAGCAGTGGAATCAGTTCATGGGATGCTCGGCCGCATTATCTAAATACGAAGGCCAGTTGATGCTGGGCAAAATGTGCCTGATTTTTTGATGACATTGAGGTAGCCACATTCCCCCCTCGATTGTCCAAGATACCAGCATAGTCTCTGGTGTATTATGCGTTTTTCTGCACGGTTACTACTGTAAACCGTCTACCTATACGGTACCCTGTCGATTATCTAGTGGCTCATAGTGGCTCTACCGTAGACTGCACCCTACCAACCCAAATGCCAAACACTCACCGATATCAGTCAAGGTAGGAACACCCACCGAGAAATGTGTAATGTCTAGATGTATTGGGTGAAATGGGTAACTGTTTGCTCTGCGGCTCAACAGCTATCGCGGGCCTATTCATGTGTCAAATCTGGTTATTTTTGCTGTTTGCCAAAACTTGAAGAAGAGGTGCATGATACAGCAGCTGGTCACTAAGATATCTCCATTGCAGTCGATGTTGTGTGTGGATTGTATTACCCGCGCAAGACAACACATTCAATTGTACTCGTCTCATAACCTTTCGAACCCAACAAACGAATAACGAAAAAATATAAGGCGCTACCGCCAGGGCCAAGGGAATCGGTGAGCAAGTCTTTCATTTTTTTGTTCTGCACTAGAGTCAGGTAAGTTACGTGTTACCTATCCGAAAAACAAACTTGATTAAAAACGCGACCAAGTTGGCTAGATATGCTAGTTTGGACACAAACATTGAAAATATTCCTAATTTTATAATCTGTTCAGTACGTAATACGATCCCAGGCTTGGCTTAGGCCCGACTAATTGTTTCCTGTTCAATATTTCTTGATAAAAAATGGTTCTTCAAATTCAAACGATACAAAATGGGATCCCAGATTATTTGGTTTTTGCTGAGGTGTCGTAGGTCACTTTTTAACCGTTTGATAATATGAAACGCTAGCAGGCGGGAAGGTTTTGTTAGCAGCCCATAACCATCTTTACGAGTTTCTAATTTTGACCAAGGCTCTCGTGAGAGGGACCCCTGTCAAAATGGCCATGGCCGTTTTCTTACTTGATTAAAGTATTGATTTTGTGTGCACTTTTCATCAATTTCTCATAAATTTATTTTGTCTACCACTTTGTTTTGCAATTTTCATCAGTTTCTCAGATTTTTATCTGTCTACTATACGTACGTTTTTATTTTATTTTTCCCCTACATAAAAAGAAATTCGCAGTGATACACGGGTCTCGAACCCCTGACTCTTGTGCTGAGAAGATGATATACCACCTGTTACTCTACACGTACAAGTAGTGGTTACGTATTGTTTTGCTGTACTTCTGTACTTCTTTATTAGACGATTTTATTTTATTTTCATACGGTCCTCACGCAAGTGGAGCAGATCCTCACAGCCATAGCCTGCGCCATCATTCGCGTGTACCGCCTGAAGGGAGCGCAGCGGGGGTTCTCGGTGCACGTCGTCGACGTTATTTCCTGTAACTTTCCTCACCAATGCACACAAGTTGACGACAGCTACTAACATCCTGCTGCGCGAGTTCCTAGCGACAGCTATACAACTTAAATGGCGTGGTTAAAAAAGGTCCCAAATGAAGAGGTTATGCAAATACGCGGTTCATCGACACTGATGAGGCGATAAAAATTCGGAACGGAACATGAATCCCACAAAATCTCCGCATGGAGAAAAGTGATATAGAGTGATGATTTTTGTTTATTGCAACAACTATATACAACACAAGGCTTTCCTTCAGAGTTGCTGTTTCTATAGACAAATACAGTTTGTTTAGTCAGCTTTGTGCCATGCCGCATCTGCAGTTACATGCTGCACTTGGAATAATAGCCTAAAGGTGACTAAATAACTTTCATAACTTGTATAGTTGTGAAAGAAAACATGAACTTTCATTTTATCTACTGTAGGAGTACCCGTCATATCAGGGTGTAGTAGGTGACGCAAGAATACGTGTTGGACTTTTGTGTTAGGTTTAACAAGTAGGTGTGTATGGTGTAAGTAGGCGGCGCCATAGTCGTTGGTACCCGGTGTGTAAGGCCTAGGTCAACATGAAAAAAAAAACGAATATGTGCGTAAGTGATATGATACGCATGACGTTGTATGAGTATTTTGTAATAATACGCACATTGATTGGTCTCGGGTGTAGTTGGATACTGCCGTCGCAATCCGACACGCGATAAACCACTAGTGAACAAAGCAGCATCGACTAAATACGGGATTGCATATTATTTGCAACGACAGCAACACCGTACAAACATGAGCAGTGGTGGCAGCAGCATTAGCACTTGTTGTGTTTTTTATGTTGATGACGTGTACTGTGGTCTAATAATCGCAAAGGACCATGCGAATACAAAAAACTCAACGAAACAATAATAATAATAACAACAACAGAGTGTATATACTCGTACGGGAGGTGGAGAAAATATGAAGAAGAAAAATAATTTACTTGTTTACGTTGGTGGCGTCCGCTTGTTTTCGTGTTGACGCCGTGCGTGCTTTTCCTGGTTGGTTGTTTTCTCGTGAATGCGGGCTAATAATCGCCATTCCAAGAACACATACTCTGCTGCTGCCGGTGGTAGGAAGGTAAAACACTAGGAAACAATATCACAAAAATAAGTTGCTGCTTCATTTTGATGGCGTGCCCATTTTGTCTGGTCGGTTGTTTCCTGGTGAGTGCGGATTTATGGTCGCGACGAGCCATGCGAAATACTACAACGGAGCATCTGTACTCGTACGGACGTGGATTACGGGCAAACACGACCAGCATCGTGTGGTGGCAGCAGCATCGGCATACAACTCAACAACAACAACGACAAAAACGAAAGAGCATATATATTTACTCGTAGTGAGGTGGAGTCGGCAACACCGGCAACAGCAGAGTATATGTTATCGTGGGGAGGTATGGTAAGAGCAGAAGCATAAGCACAAACAGCACAATCAGCACCGCAGCTTCCTTTGCTTCTAAAAACGGAATTTCATCCGAAACAAACTCTACAGCAACAGAGCACGTCGCATATGTAAACATCTTGTAAATTTTATTTTCAGCCACTCAATCGATCATACTCACAGCTGACGCTTTTCATAAAAACAATAACAACAACTACAACAACAGACTATATCATATATACTAGTAGGGAAATAAAGTATAAAGAAAGAAGGAGGAATAGACTGCTGGGGACAACTTCGAAAACGGAACACAAGTTGCCTGGGTCACCTTCGAAAGCCGAACACCTATTGATAATTAATAACAAGTTTCGATCATTAGACTAAAGAACAAAACAAATCACGGCGCAGCAAGTATCCTGTAAAGATGATACGGACCACTGCCGACCACTCTCTACTTCAAGCACATATATATAGGTTTATATATATATATATATATCTCTTCAAGCAGGTACGTGTACCTGGGCGCTGGAGATTTGCTGTAGGTGCATGCACTATGCGGTATGTGTAATCGTGTCGCACCTAACATGCAATAAGGCGAACCTACAACGAATAGAGTTGACCCCGTTGTTCATCCCAAGAGTACATACCGTGTTATACGTTTTTCACTGTCAATTGACAATACTAGAACGCTTGATTCCTGCACGTTTATGAAGATTTTAACGCGTGCGACTACCGTTTACCTCAACCACAAGCAGCAGCGTGTTGACAGTCGCACACGCTTACCTTTAGCAATAATATTGATTTTCCTCCGGCATCTCGCGGATCGCTTGCGATCGAAGTACCCTGGTCAAACGCACAAGGTCCGAAGCTGGCAGTCGATTGTGTAGTTTGGAACGGCATCCCTGTAGTTGAATCGGTACGGCATGCCGATCGATCCTCCTCCAATTGTTACCGAAAAACGTCTCAAATGGTTCACGCGCCTTGTTTGATGTCTATGTTGATAGTACACTCAATTATTCGCTGCCACGACGCGCGCTACGATTGAAGTATATGTTTTTGCCGAATTATGTATTTTTTGGATGACGTGGCTCATTAACTCAAAATTGTCGGAATATAATATTTTGGGTTGCAATATTTTCTCTTTGTGTATTCAAGCTATGGGATCATTCATTCGCTAGATATTTTTGTTTGCCTTAGACATCAGTTTTGGGGTAAAGAGGTATAGTGATCCTCTAGTGATCGTTTCAAAAAACCAAATGGTCTACCTTTACCGTAGCTTGCGTCCCACGCATAATAAAACTCTACGGTAATTACTTTGTGTCTGGTCTTTTGCACCTGATACATATGCCCTAAGTGCCGCCTACACTATACACAGCCAAAGAATTACGGCAACATTAAACTGCAGAGTTCACTGAGAGAAAGGGTCACGGGAGGTATTTCATTCTGTTGGCGCCTCCTTCTCGCTAAGGTGTTTTTCGAGTCGAGGTTCATTTCAGGTTTCGATCTACTGCCAATAGGTGATATTCAGAAATGGACTCTTACTAGCATGTAAAAGTACACGGTTACGAGCCCTCGTACCCTTTTTTTTGTCAACAGGCAAAGGCCTTGCCGGTAGTCCCTTTCGGTCACATTCTTCGAATGCTGTCAGGTTCGTTTTCAGTATATGAGCGCCTTGAAAAGCCAGTCAGTGCTCAATAAACACCTGTCTGTTAACGCTTTACCATATCACGTTATTGTTGTGTTTTGTTCCGACCTGAAATACGGACTCCCGTTATGCGGAGTTTGCGACGACCTACGTAGGATGTTGTTGAGGACACATACTATGGCAGAGGTGCATCATTGTGTTTTTGAGGGTGCATGGTTGGGGAGCTCCATACCTCAACTCACCCAAAGCTGTTTTTTAAAATCAATTATAACCGCAACCAGATAAACTTTCCCATGGATAAGATATACCCAAAGTATTATCGTAATACCACAATGGCATTCCGAAAATTGTTTGGATTAAGGAGCCCGTTGTTCAGATCCTATTTCAGACAAAAAACGGCACAGTACCTCCCTACGGTAGGAGAGGTCTGAGAGACTTCCTTCACCAAGCGTCTGATGGGGCCGCCCCGAAATATGGCATATGAGGTGTAAGGAATTTATAAGCTGTCAAACAAGCTCGCGCTCACCTGAAATATCACCATGCGTTTTTCGTCGCAACAAAACAACGCGATTTCCCACAGACTGAAATCCACGGCTGTGTAGCTCTTCAATAGTCCATTGCATTATCACCTTTGTGTTCCCATTCGGCCTTTCTGTTAGAGTGAAACGCATAGAAGAGTGACGGCGATTCTTACACCACGCGGCGCGACTGCTCGATTGATCTAGAACTCGACTCGGTGAAATCGAGAAATATCTCACACGCCAAGTGCTTTTGACGACCACGTATTGATCACACGGGGGTGCTCGACTGTTAGTTGACGTAGAGGCCCTTCTCGCCCGCAACGTTTTGCAACCGGGAATTTGGCCGCTACACAATAGGGGTAGGAAGGCGCAAATGCCTCACGTCTTTCTGCGTCCGTGTCGTGTCGTTGGGGCTTTTGGGCCTATGGCACTTCATGCTCTTCCAGGTAAGTGGACGTTGTCATTCTCATGAAAGTTTCGAAGCCTCACGTTTGCCAGGCCCTCATTGTCCATCGCGTGTTACCCGTGCTCCACCAATGGTAGGTTTGCACAGCTCAGCCTTAACGTTCCTTTTTTCGTCCATCTCCCTTGCCGACCTACCTGTGGCAAATCTCCACAGCTGCAACGAACGGCAACTATGGTGTGCTGTCGCTACGACTCCTGCAAGAAGCGATCTAAGTTCAACGTCGAGGGCAGCAAGACAGCGGCGTACTGCGGAGAACATGCTGAGGACGGCATGGTAAACGTCGTCACCAGGCGTTGCTTACATGACTCCTGTACGAGGCAGTCGTGCTTCCATTCCAAGGGCAGCAAGATTTTGATGTACTGCAGGCAACACGCAAAGGACGGCATGGTGGACGTGCGCGACAATCAATGCTTGCATGACTCCTGCTCGAGGTGTCGAGGCTTCAACGTCGAGGGCAGTAGGACTGCCCTCTACTGCAAGCAGCATGCCAAGGATGGCATGGTGAACGTGCGCGGCAAGAGGTGTATGCATCACTCGTGCACAAGTTCGCCGTCCTTCAACGTCGAAGGCAACAAAACTGCTCTCTACTGCAAACAACATGCTGAGGACGGCATGGTAAACGTTCGCAAGAAGCAGTGCTTGCATGACTCTTGCACAAGTATGCCGGCCTTCAACGTCGAGGGCAAGAAGACTGCTCTCTACTGCAAGCAACATGCTGAGGACGGCATGGTGAACGTGCTCAACAAGCTATGCTTGCATGACTCCTGCTCGAGGCACCCAAGCTTCAACGTCGAGGACAGTAAGACTGCTCTCTACTGCAAGCAACATGCCAAGGACGGCATGATAAACGTGCGCCAGAAGCAATGCGTGCGTGACTCCTGCACAAGCTGGCCCAGTTTAACCGTCGAGGGCAGCAAGATTGCGCTTTACTGCAAGAAACATGCTACCGAAGGCATGGTCAACGTCGTCAGCAGGCGGTGCTCACATGACTCCTGCACGAAGCACCCAAAGTTCAACACCAAGGGCGTCAAGGCCCCGATGTACTGCAGGCAGCATGCTAAGGACGGCATGGTGAACGTTCACTACAAACGATGCTTGTATGACTCCTGCCCAAGTTGGTCGTCCTTCAACGTTGAGGGAAGCAATACTGCTCTCTACTGCAAGCAACATGCTGTTGCCGGCATGGTGCCAATTTACGCCAAATATGGTTGCTCACATGACTCCTGTTTCAAGCGGCCATCGTGGGGTGCGCTAACCGACGGCGTGGCAAGAGTATGCTACGGCCATAAGGGTGATATCTTAGTCGGCCCGGTGATCAACTTCCAACGCAGTTGCAAGATCACAGGTTGCAGGAAAGTTTCGCGCTGGGGACGCGACGGGCGCCAGCCTACCCACTGCCCCGATCACGGCCCCGTCGAGGACGGGCTTGTTTGTACCGTAGGAACAGCTAGCTGCAAGAGAAGTAGTGTTAGCCAATCATGCGGTGCCCTAACGAACCCCTCGTTTCGTGTAAAAACTGAGTGTTCCTTTTAAAAGGGTTTTAATTAGCCCGCAAAGATATGCAGTTACAGTGCCTTAATCCGTGGGAAAGTTCATTTACGGGGCAGAGGTAAATTAGTTATGAGTATGCCTTATATTCTCGAAGGAGTCTCCCCAATGGTTTCGGTCTTGATGTGATATCTCCAGCATCGTTACTTTTCATTCTCACTAGTTTGAAGGTTTCCGTCCTTATTTGGCGCGCGATAGTTGAGTCGACTGAGGATCTTGCCTATGAAACGACCCCCGGCATTGCTCTAAACTTATGAAAGGTCTGGGAGGTTTCGCAGGAGCGGAACAATGAGCCCCTACAAGTCGTAGAGGCCGTAAAGCTTCTGGCTGATCTCAAAGTGGTGCCTCGTTTAGCTCACTCTGGCGACGGAGTTGGGAGCCCGCCGCTCAGACTTAGCAGGACTCATTTTGGAAGCAGATAACCACAGTACTGAACGATATGTGCTACCTCGTTGTCATGTAACATCACACACCCGTCATAGTCGGCAGTGCTTTCTGAAATAGTTGCACACGGTAGTGGTCCTGATTAGGTACTTGGGCTTAAAAGAGATAACAACCGATGCACACGGTTCACGTAGACTCTAAAGATTGTTCATCAAGATCGTTTTCAATTTTTGTAAACTCGAATGGAACGTCCCGATTTTATTCAGTATTAACGTTCACGGTGCGGCTGGTTCGTATGTGTGGATAATTCGGAACTCACCTGGTGGAAGGTTTGAATATATTGTACCGAAGGGTTGACACTGCTACGAATCAAACAATGTTTCGCATGTTAACCTAGTTTCCGGTCCGTTGTATTTCATCTTCACGCCGCTTTTAACTTCACAGCATTATCATGCAGCAACGCCGTACCAACGCACGACGCGGTGTAAACCCATTCCACAAGGATGGTGCAAAACGATTCCAGCAGGCATTTTATGTTTTGTGTGCATGAACTATATATTTGTCTATGTAGGAACTCCCACTCAATACCTCTTCAACTGTCGACCCGCCCAACATTGCCATTGCTGATCTCTCAGCACTGGATTGTAACGGTTTCCCGGTAGAATAACTCACGGGTCTGTCTGTTACGATGGACATATCTACACTTGTAGTTCGCTGAGCGTTGTTGGGCGGTAAAAAACTGCCGAACCTATAACAGAAATTTTGAATATATTTTAGAGGCTCGACAGTTTGTTTTTCAGTTTAATCGTTTCGAAACGACCGCAGTTGAGGGTACAGAGATGAGTAGCCCGAGCAGTGTACCTGGAGATTCCGCATTTGAGGTGCGCATGGAGTACAACTAGTTCGCTGGCGACCCCCCCCGCGACAAAACAGGTTTTCTTGTAGGTGTCTGTAACTTGGGGCGTGTGGAACGCAGGGTATCCTTTGTCGGAGATGATGCAGAACCTTGGAACGCAGATTGTCAGACTGTTTGTTTCCAGCACAGGCGATATCACAAGTGAATGCTTGAAGTCATTGGGTTTGTTGTTGTCTCGAACGCATGTCGCGAGCGCTTGTACATTCTTATACCACCCGAGTAACTGAATACATGGTAGGTTCGGTCGTATCGTCGACTGCGGCAGAGATTTGTGCAAAATGTGTCTAAAACCGGGACCAAAGTGTTCGTGCATCAGTGCAAAGATCACGTTCAACGGGATCAAGGGCTTAGAGAGGCCCGTACAGAGCCCATTGTCAATCCACTGTCATCGCGTGGTGTCCTAGGTTCCTTTCCACTCGTTATGTTTTTTTTTAGATGTGACCCCCCCCTACTCGTCCAACTGTTCCTGAGGATATCCCAACTAACTTCACTGTTGTTATAGGAGCTTTTGGGGCATTGCGAAATTCCCATCTGCGAAAGCGAGCATGCCAAGGCCCCTCGTAATCCAAGGTCGTGGTAGTGTGAGGATCGTAGCGCTCTCAATGAACAGTCCGCGCCCGAAACGATTAAATTGTCACTTGTCGAACACAAGTAGCGATATCCTAGGCGACTGGTGACACGGCGCGGCATACCGCTAGGAAACCCAACCCGTACAAAACTGAGGGACCATGTTCTCTTGTAAGGGAGTGCTCGGCTCTCTTGCTAGCGATCACGAGAGTATGGTACTGTATCACCCTTGAATGAAAGGGGGGGTTATGATGCGGACCAGTGTCATAATCACGGGGGTCAGGTCGTCGGGCACACTTGATTCCGGCGTTGACCTTACACCGGCGAGAGAGTTGCAGCCTTCACGAAGGAAAACATCGAAATCCTAAACACAGCTATTCATATTACAGTAAATAATCGACCTTCGACGGGAGGATAACCGTTTTCTAGAATGACGAGGGTTTTACCCCTTTGGGACCCCTTTTGGGGGATAAAAGGGGCCCTTTACAAGCTATATAAGGGGTAGAAATAGGTATAATGGGCATTTGGGATATAAAGGAAACAAGGCATAACGACCAAACCGAGGACAACTTTGGTGTACCCAGCCATGGACGAGCAGCGTGAGCCCCTAGCAGTTGGGGTAGGTCCGGATTATGTTGCGCCCTTGCGTTACGGTCGCTAGTATTGCAACTCGAGCACCAATTTGGTGTCATCCCGGAAAACACGGAGTAGCCCTTGATGTAATCACCGTTTACGACCCAGAACTTTATGCTCTGATGCCCTGGGAGCATCACGTGTTGTCGGTTTTCGGCGGTGGTGGGCTCCAACGTGTGTTTCAAGAGGTTGACAGTATAAGCTCTCCGATGTTTTCGTAGCCGAAGCCGAGAGTGTAACAAGGCCGCCGTCAGTCGGCCTAACATAAGCACATTTACCGGCTGAAACCTTTTTCGGAATCTGCGAATGCTTGCAGAATCGACATTTCATAGTCTCTGCGCGCATGACCGAAGCTTACATTGCCACAATAGGAAATGGCTCCGACGCGGGGGGCGTCCTGCATTGGTGAAATGATGGGCTGGCTACCACGTCCAGTGCTATTTGGCAGGGTTAGAGAGACGACAAGCTGCTGGCACTGTCGTACTGGCGTCACATGCAGCCGCCTTTGATCTGGGAGATTTGATTGGCAGTTTCAATTCCACTACTCGAATGACTGACGTGTTGCTCGAGGATTCATGTCCGGTGTCACCTTGTGGTAGTTCGTGTAGTCACTGTTGTTATGGTTGCTTTGGTTGTAGTCACACGAAATGCTTTTGACGCGGTGCGAAGACGACGGCCTTTGCGTGCGCCGGAAATGTATCAGCGGGGGTATGATCCGACGTGACCGGGCCAATATGGGAGTACGCGTTGCGGTGGTCTGCACGTAGACCTGGCTACGTGTAGAACCACCCACTAGCAGTGGTGACAGGTCATTGAAGGTGCTTGAAGGGTGGATCACTACCGTTACTAGGTTTCGTGACCCGAGTGAAGGCCAGAGTATCGTGATCTATATACTCCTACAGTAGTATCCTCAAATTCAACACTGACCACTACGTCAACCCGACCACCTTCAAGCCCAATATCGTGCGAGTCTTCCCATTCAAGCTGGAAGTAGTTTTCAGCATGCGAGTGTTGTGCTGACGTGCAATAAGATTCACACGTTATGATGATTTATAAAGCGGAGGCTACCGCAGGTCCCCTGCCATAAGACCCGCCGGCATATCTTGCTATACTACGGATTAGTTCGACGGAAACATCGAATTGCTGTCAATAGCGAAAATCGTCTAGAGTCCACCGCAAATGTTCTGGTGCTTCTTCCGATCCCGCGTCGAGCCACACGCCAACATATATATGGGGCGCGCGTTCCTCACATGGTGAGACCGACAATATTTTCTTATCGCTCAATCGTGTGATCCCTTTCCCCTAGGGGTCACGACGAAACTATAACATACATTAACGCCGGTAGACCAGAGTGGGTGAAACAATGGTCGGTACTGCAACTTGAAATATGTTTTTCTTCAAGCGACGGATGTGCCGGACATAGGCCTACCCAAGAATTGAGTTTGTGGCGATGGCTTACGAAGTTCTAATCGTGGCTGTCTGGGTAGCCTTGAGTATAATAACATCTTGAACCAGTGTTCCGGCCGAGGGCTACGGGTGAGATAGCTTTAGACACGCTAATATTCATCGGGAGATGTGCTATTAACCAACGTCGCGACGACTAATACCTAACGTTATCGATATAAACCTCGTCATGTAGCTCCCCCCCCCCCCCATAAAAGACCATACACCCCCCTGGGAAGGAACGAGTACCGAATCGAAAGGAGGCGGGTCGTTCTTGGTGGCTTGTGTCTTGTAAGGGGGGGGAGAAGGAGTTAGTTTTAAGAGGCGACTTCCGTTTTAGGGGGCAGGGGGGGGGGGCATACGTTATAGGGGGGGATCCCTCAATGCCGTACAGGGGTGCAAGCATCTATCGTTTCCAGCGGCTCATTCCTGACTTGAGGAGCTTGCAGTAGTACTGGTACCTCACGCGAAAACCTGATCTGACTTTGACCCTGTGAAAAGAACGAACGTGCAATCCGGTGCAAAACCCATATCATCACGTAATCAGCAGATAATATTACGGTCAAACCCAAACGGTGGTCTTTCTACCAATGTTTGACGCATGCTACGGCAGAGGTGCACCATGTTTGCTTTCTGAGGGTGTCGTTCACACGAGGTGAGTCTTATACCTCACACTTAAACCTAGTTTGGGAGAAATAAAAAGGTGCTACTACCCGACGAACAAAATCACGGCCTAAGTATTTAATGAACAATATAGAAATACACAATAATAATGAAGTCCGACTAGTTTAAGTTAGGGAGACCAACCATCCAGAAACCAGTTCAGCCTAAACTAGTTGCCTCTATGGTAGCAATCTCCATCTGGCTATCGGTAGTTCCTCAGTCCAGAAATGCACTATTCAAGGGAGGTAATTTTTTCAGGGCTAGCCACATACATTTTTGAGATATTCCCATGATTCATCTTCGCCTTTAGTTCCTTCTCCTTTTTACTCGTGCCCCAGATTAGGGGTCGTAAATTGGCTTCTTCACCGTCCCCACCACTACGGTGTTTTCCTTGCATTTTCATCGCCAGTAGACTCCCGCCTTTTCTTCCATCATCGACTCGCATCGTATTCCGCTACCCACGCTACTGGGCGCTCCCAGCAGAGTATTTCATGTACATTACATTGCTTTTGCCAAACGTATTTGGTATCGATCGCTATGGACGCGCGCTACGGTAGAGGTGGCACGTTTTGGCAGAACCGTTTTGTAAATGATCGATCTCCTTAAACAAAACTCGTCGGTCTTTCATCATGTTTTTGTAATATGTTTAGTGGTATACCTTGGGCATGGAATTGCTGATCGGGGGGTAGCACTCACCCCCCCCCCTCCTACTCCCGTCTCAGTGTGAGGCATATAGATCTCCTCAGATGATCGCCTTCTGAAAAACAATGGGTGCCACTCAAGAGTAGCATGCGTCTGCTCCGGTGAAGGAACCGTGGCTAATGCGAGCCAGAGATATTCGTCAATAGTGTCACTTCGATTACCTTACAGCGCTGAAACAGGCCTGTAAGCCTCCAAACAGTGCGATCTATAAAATTATCAAATAGGCGGCAAAAACGTCAAAATAACGGCAATCATCAAAGGCACCCACCAGTTATAAGGTACGTACTGGACGCGGGCTTACATGGGTAGGGTTGCACCTTCAGTGGTGTACTATGTCATGAGCTCGGGGTTTGAGGACGTTTTTGTGTCGCCTAAATACATTTTTTGAGATCAGAATAAAACACTCATTTATGGGTGATGACATTCCCGTAGCCTAGCTATACCACGAGCAGTACTGTAACACACTACGATGGTGAATGAGTATGTGATGCTTAAGTTTGTTCGGGTTACTACAACAATTGAAAACACAACAGAAACGAGGAGAATCTGTTGGTTTCAACAGGTTAGCTTGATGGACTCATGCCACGGTAGGGGCGCAGCAGAATGTTCTGAGCTCCTCCCATGAGAAGCTCAATATCTCACCCGAAACATTACTTCGGAAACATTCGTTGGCGCAACTCGACCAAAACGTTTAATGCGGTAGTCCAAAAGCAAACATACCAGTAAAACATTAATAGTACCCGGTGGTTACCCACGTGACGAGCTCAACCGGTAAAAAAATGTGCAGTTAAAATGTGGTACCCGTACCGTGGGATTGCTCGATGGCACTAGCCAATCAGGAGATCACTAGCTCACGAAGTTACCCGACGCAAGAATACTACAGCAGGGTTTATTTAAATACGTTATTTCAGTCACTGTTTCAAAACATCCAATGTTTTTGGTGAGTTAAAAAAGGTTTTAGTCTATACCGGTAAGAAATAGTCTACAAGAAACCTAGCCCAACCCAACCGAAATATTCGCAAGCACCGTCCCAAAGGTACAGTAGTTAGGTAGTTCCTTTAGTTCAACCATTCTTCTAGGCCAAAATTGAGGTACTCCTATCGTAGCACGCGCCACTGATAACGCCTGTTTTGAATGGTTTGAGACCATGCCCCGCAATCGAAGGCTACCGGACGCGACCGGACGGCAATCACTTATTTCACCCTTTTGTTAGCTTTGAAATGCTACAAAACCGGCACTTACGTTTAACGTCAGACGAGGGGTCTTCGACATCATCGTCGGACACGATGCGGCCCCGCGTTTTGCTCAGAGTCGTTCCGACAGTGCAGACGAGGCCGTCCTTAAGGTGGGCATGATCACGGCAGTGAGTAGGCGGGTGACCCTCGAGTCCGTAATACTATACTTTCTTGGAACGCACGATCATGCACAGTGTGGGCTGAGTTGATGGCTCGATCCCCATTGTTTTTCCTAGTGCACGCATCTGGACTACCCACCGACTTGCCAGTTCGGATAGACGGGCCTTGCCGGCAGATCGAAGAGCAGTGTGCCGGCCACAAGGGCTCAAATGACGCCGGCATTTGGTAGAAGGGAGCTCCAGTTCCTTGCGTTGCCAAGCAGGCCTTCTGTTTCGTCATGCGAACCGGTGGGGCAAAACGTCTTTGGTTGTGATACGTACTATATCTTCATTATGGGCTGCTCGTTTTCAATTGTGATTGTACGAAAATTAATATTTTGTTTCAGACAATTCTTGTATTTCTCGGGAAATCTCAAATGAGTATCCCTGTAGTGTATTTGTTGTAGAACTAAGATATTGTAACGCATAGATATGTTGGTCACGGCGCATTAACAATCTTCTTCGAAGTCATGTTTCGGCTAAGATATTTGGCTCCTCGTATGCGGAGCTCCGGCACAAACGCAACTCCCCTACGGCGACAGTGCTCTGGGCCGCCCCTATGTGCCGTTCGATCGTGCGGGGGTATGCTACCATCATGTACGCATGTCTCCGTAGCGTTGAACCGTAATAATAGCTTCGAAAATAAAATTATTGTTAAAACTGTAGCCAAACCTACGAGAGGAGATGTTGTATGCGCTGCTGCTGTACGTGTGAAGGAATGCACCGTGTCGACTGTAGGGCAAGGCACTACAGTAGTGAGTAACATTCGCATGGTCCCTTTGTTCGCACGAAAAGAGTGATCACGAAGTGCATTGATGGCGACTCGACGAGAAAGGCGTGCACAACCTAATACTGATGCAATATCTATTACCCAACATGCTTCCATCTCCCTTTCTGCCTGGCGGCCTGAGTGCACATGCGTAGCCATCGCTGCCTGTTAGAATGAAAGGAGTTTACGTTGTTGGTTTGTGAGTAGTATCGTTTGATAATAACAAGTAAGTGTACCTGAGCCGAATAACGTATTTGGCCTACAGCAGTGAGGAAGGTACCGCTGAAGGCTGCAACAGAACGGCCCTCTATCATGTGTGAAACTTCACAGATGTGGTACGCTCTTGACCATAAAAAACGGTGGATAAGGCCCTTGCGAAGCGTACATGATTCAATCGGGAACAGCTTGACAAGACATAATGCCCCCTCAGATAAGTGTGCGGCAGGTGCTTTTAGCTGTTTGCCGTGCCGTGTAGCGGGTCCCTCACGATGACGCCATTTGTATACGATAAGTGCCAACCTGTTTGTTTCGGGCGCGGACTACCCACTGAGAGCGCTACGATCGCGACACTACCACGACCTCTGATTATAACGAGCCTTTACATGCTCTCCTCGCAGACGATGATTCTACAATCTTAAACCAGCTGCAGTATAAATATTGAAGTATGTTATTGACCGGAACCGACAACGTTGGGATATCGGCGAGAAACAATTGGCGGATCAGGGGGGGGCTCACAACTAAGAATGCCCATAACGTGTTCACAGGAGCCTAGGCCATAACGTGATTGCAGTTGCGGGGCATTGGGCTCTATATAGGTCTATGCGCGCTTGCCCCGCTAGACGTGATCGTCGCACTAGAGCACGAACGCTTTGGTTCCGTTGATTGATATCATACGTTCCGCACAAATACCTACCGCAGTCGAACATAATATCGACGCCACCAGGTATAGTTTTACCCGGGTGGTACATATGGTACAATCCACCGCGACATGCATTCGCGACAACAAAACAATATACGTCTTATTTATTTCAGCTTTGACCTCGTCTGCAGTGGCAAAAACAATAATATGACACTCTGCATTGACCAGAGTATAGTTATGGTTCCGCATCATCTCAACGTTAAACTCCACGAAGGGGAACCTGCGTTTCACAAGGTCCAAATCACAGACACCTACATAAGCACCTGTTTATTTGCGTGGGGGTTGTCGAAGCATTTGCACTCCACATGCACCTCCATCGAGGAAGGTATCAAATACCTCCAGGCAGCTACTAATCCCTGTAGACTCAACTGCGGCTGTTTTGAAGGGACACAAATATTAAAAATAAAATCATCGAGCCTGTCAAATACATTCAAGGTTTCCGGAACTAGTTCGTTAATTGTTGACCGCTAAACAACGCTTAGCAAACAACGAGGGTGAAGATGCCCATCGTAACAGAAGAAATCCGTCAGTAATTCTACAATGAAACGCCTCTGAGTTTGTGCTATGATATACGAAATGGCAATGTTGGGGGGGGGGCGATAGTGAAGGGGATCTGCGTGGTATTTCGATATAGACAAAGAAAGGATTCATCCATACAAACATGAAATGCCTGCTGTTAATAAAACTGTGTTGCGCCATCGTTCAGGAATTGTTTCAAACAGAGTCGTGCGGTGATACGGCGATGGTACATGATAGCGCTGTTGCGCAAGAAGCGGCGAGAATATGAAATACACCGGACAAAGAAGCCGTGTTCACATGCGAATCACTGTTTAGTTCGTAGCGGCGTCGAACATTCGGTACAATTTACACAAACCTTCCTCCAGGTGAGTTCTGAATCTCCAACACCGACAAACCACCCTCACCGTCAACGTTGGTACTGAACGCGGAAGGGACGCGTTCCATCGGAGTTCGGAAAGTTTGAAATGCGCTTGTTGCTAACGTTTCAAATTGTGCGTGAACCTCGTGCCAGCCATTGCTACTCGGGACCACTACCGCGCCTTTTACCGAAAGCATTGTCGGCAATTACGTGTGTGGTGTCGCTTGACGGTAAGGTAGGACACATCGCCCAGAAACGTGGTTATCTGCCTGTTAAATACCTGTTGCATAATCTGAGCGGCCGCTCCCAGCTCCATCGCCCGTGTTGCCCCCAAAAAAAGTGCACAACCTCGCGAACAGCCCGAAGCTCTGCTGCGTCTAAGACTTGTACGCTTGTAAGTGTTTCCCTTTCGCGCACCCCTTCCCAGACCTTGCATGAGTAGAGGACAACCGCGTGGGTCGTTTTAGCCGTATACGGGCTGAATATTGAGTCGAATCGACTGTCGCGCGCAGAAATAGGACGGAGACCTTTCAAACAGTAAGATAGAAAATATGTCATCATTTTATCAATATGCAACGTAGTATGCCGCATTAACTGCCGCGCGCCGAAATAGATGTAGGACCTTCCAAAAAGTGAAATAGAAGAGTAATAGCGTTAGGTATATTACACCAAGACCAATGAAACTATTTGGGGAGACTCCTCTAAGAAAATGATGAAGCATATTTTAAACCAATTTACCTCTGCCCCCCGCAAATAAACGCTGCAAGAGATTAAGGCACTACCCATATAACTGTGCGGGCTAATCCAAACCCTTTCAACACGAGCACTCAGGTTTCACGTCAAACGAAGGGTCCCATAGGGCACCGCATGGTTGCATAAGGATGCTTATCTTGCTGCTAGTTTTTCCTACTGTTCAACCAAGCCCGTCCTCGACGGGGCCGTGATCGGGGCAGTGGCCCCGTGGAGTCCCCATCGCGAATATTGACCGCAGCCTGTGATCTTGCATCTTTGTTGGAAGTTGATCACCGGGCCGACCAAGATATCACCCCTATGGCCGGTGCATACGGTTGCCGCAACGTCGGTTAGCACGCCCCACAACGGTCGCTGAAAGCGGGAGTCATCTGAGCAACCACGGTTGCGGCGAATGAGCACCATGCCGTCTTCTGCGTGCTTCTTGCAATACATCGCTGACTTGCTACCGTGAAAGTTGAAGATCGCCTGCGTCATGCAGGAGTCATGTGCGCAACTCCTCCTGGTGCGGGTGGCCACCATACCGGCAACAGCATTTTGCTTGCAATAGAGAGCAGACTTGCTGCCCTTGACGTTGAAGGGCGGCCGACTTGTGCAGGAGTCATGCAAGCATTGCTTTTCGCCCACGTTCACCATGCCGTTGTTGGCATGCTGCCTGCAGTAGAGACCAGTCTTGTTGCCCCCGGCGTTGAAGGACGGCCAACTAGTGCAGGGGTTATTCGCGCATTTCTCCCCGCGCACGTTCACCATGCCGTTCCTAGCATGTTGCTTGCAGTAGAGAACAGTATTGCTGCCCTCGAAGTTGAAGCTTGGGTTCCTCGAGCAAGAGCCATGCAAGCATTGCTTGTGGCGCACGTCCACCATGCCGTCCCTAGCATGTTCCTTGCAGTAGAGAGCAGTCGTGCTGCCCTTGGTGTCGAAGCTTGGCCGCATCGTGCAGGAGTTATCAGAGCAACGCCTGGTGACGACGTTAACCATGCTGTCTTCGGCATGTTGCATGCAGTACGTCGCTGACCTGTTGCCTTCGACGTTAAGGTACGATCGCTTCGTGCAGGAGTCATAGCGGCAAAACACCATTGTTGCCGTTCGTTGCGGCTGCGGAGATTTGCCGGAGGCAGGTCGGCAAGAGAGATGGACACAGAATTAAACATTAGGGCTGAACTTTCCGTTGGCAGTACACGTGTAAAATGTGACGGACAATGAGGGTCGGCCAGACGTGAGTTATAGTTCAATGTGACAGACAATGAGGGTCGGCCAGACGTGAGTGATAGTAAACTTCGAAAAAGTACTATCGGCAACTTACCTCGAAAAGCCGTAAGTACTATGGACCCCATGGCCCCAAAGACCCAACACAGACGCGACAGCACGTCGGTCATTTGCGCCATTTTATCTCGGTTATGAAGGGTCAAACGTAAAGTGGCAAAACTCTACGGGCGAAACGCGCCTCCAGGTTAACTAATATTTGACCACCCCCATGTGATAAATAAGTGGTCGTCAAAAGGCCGTCGAATGTGAGATACTTCTCAACTTCACGGAGTCGAGTTCTAGATCAATGAAGCAGTCATGGTGGGTGTAAGCATCGCCGTCACTCCTCCATGGGTTCACTGCAAATGCAAGACAGAATAGGAAAACAAAGGTGTGATTGCAATGGCCTGTTCTAGAGTTACACAGCCGTGGGTGTACTTCCTTTGGATGCTGTGTTTGTTTGCGACAAAACAAGGCATGGATATATTTCAGGTGAACGGAATCATATTTGACAGCATCTACATTCTTTACACCTCATCTTCATCACTTAACGGCCGCCCCAAACGCTTGGTTAAGGGGGTCTCTCAGACACCGTCCCACGATGGGGGGGTACTGCGCCGTGTTTTGGCTGACACAGGTTCTGAATGACGGGCTCCTCGACCCAAACAATTTTCGGAACGCCATCGTGTTCTGGCGCATATGGTTGTCATAAACCCATACTATGGAATTCTTAGTCAGATTGCAGTTTGATTTATACTTTAAAAAACAGTTCTTATGTGAGGTATAGAGCCCCCGAACCGACCACGCTCGGAAACACAATGGAGCACTCCTAGCTTAGCAGGTTTCCTTAACGACTTCTTACGGGAGTCGTTGCCAACTTTGCCCAGCGGTAATCCGTATTGCAAGTCGGAACGAAACGCAATCATACCAGTAAATGACACAGCGATGACAGACAGGTGTTGATTAACCACATACTGGCTTCTCGAGGCGCTCATATACTGGATAAATATCGGACAGCAAACAAAGAGCATCGGTGAGGCATTCGCTTGTGGAACAAAAAGAGGACGAAGTATCTTACCCGTATACCTCCGCATGTTGGCACGACCCCATTGGTGAATATTAGCTAATAGCAGTAAATGTATACCTGAAGCGAACTTTGACTCCAAATTCAGCTTACCGGGAGGGAGCCGCCAATAGCAACAAGTAACACCTGTGACATGTTTTCCCCCTTTTTTACATCTTCAGGTGAATGTTACAGGAGCTAATTGGCTGTGTACAGCGTACGTGGCACAAGGGGTATACCAGGCGCGACGGGCACCGGCTTATTACCGTGGCTCTTTATGGTGGGTGGGACGCACGGTACGGTAGAGGTGCAACATTGGTATTTCTGAGGGTGGTCACCTCACGAGCTCTCTACACCTCTTGCCCGAAAACTGGTTTTAGGGTAAAACCAAAACCTCTATTAATAGGCGATGAACAATCCCATGCCCTAAGTATACAAACGAAGGAAACTTACTGCAACATAACAAAAAAACAATAAAATCCGACGATTTTAAGTTAACTCTTTAAGAACTCGCTCCACGTATTTCTGGAAAAACTGCTTAGAAAATGTGTGGGGTAAGGTTTTCAGTTCTGAATGGCGTATGGAGCCTCGTCATCCCGAAACTTTTTCAGCCAAAACGTGATACCTAAATATTAGCACCCGTCATGGGAGCAGTGGAATTGAGCCTAATAGAAACATGAAAGGAAAAAATGGCCCGTAAATCATATGAGGCGTTTTTTACTGATAGTTAGAGGAGCACGGGTGGGCATGCCTTACCGATTCAACTAAGGGAGGCTCTTCCGAATTGTAACATGGTCTTCAGCGCTGCAAATCTTGCGTTGGCGACCACGGCGCTTCGACCGCAATCGATGCGCCAGTTGCCGGCGGAGTATCCATACATACTGCCATAGGTAAGCGTGTGCGACTCTCGACGCGCCGGTGCTTTTGGTTTGTGGACACGGTTAGTCGCGCACTCAATATTCTTCAATATTAACGTGCAGGAAAAAAGCGTTCTAGTATTATCCGTTGCCAGGTGAGGCCATATAACGCAGTAAGTACTTTTGGGATACAGGTTCTGTTTATTGCACTTTAGGTAACAGTATTACAAAGAGCGCATAGTCTATGCACCTACAGCAACTCTCCAGCGCCCAGGTACACGCACCTGGTCGCACACAAATGTGTTGCAAATAGCAACACTCATCACTCCAGAATTTTTTCTCCATGCGGAGATTTCCGGGGTTTTATTATGTCTTTCCGAACCTTTTATTGCCTCATTATCGTAGATGTACCGCGTGTTCGAGTAACCTTTTCCTTGGGGGCTGATTTACAGCTTGCTGTTTTTAAAGACGGATATGGACGGGTAACACAATTTTCTCGCTCGCCCGCTCGAGTCAACTTCCGACCCACACTGGGTGATCTCGGCAGTTATAGGTGTCTTCTGAGATAACGAAAGACTGGTGCTATGGTGGAGGGGGTACACTCGTTATAATGCCCAATACCGCGTGTACGCACTCAGGCGTGGCTCTGTGTCTCCCTCAAAATTGGATGCAAACTTATAGGAGTAGGAAATCGTCCTATGGCGGTGCATGTCCCAATCACATAAAGCTCAAAGAGGTACGAGCAGGGCCAACGAAAAGGGCGATCAGTCGGTCAAGTGGCGGTTATCGGTCGAAAATAAAAAGCATGAAAGCAAGCCCTCTACGGTACGCGGCAGCAGCCAAAAGTACATTTGGGAATCGAACCCCATCAGCGATACAAGAATGATGACTTAACCACTCGATTGCTGGGGCGATAGGCTCTAGGAGTAATAAACTCAAACACGTCTAATTAAAACCATCAAGAGGCCTTGTCGGGCCAAAACTAGACAAAGAGCCTTGACGAGCCAACACTAGACTGCAATTAAAACACTTGGATTGCCGGCATCCAGGTCATGGTGAATGCTGATATAAAAAACATCAGTCAGCGATACAAGTTCGAGACTACTTTACTACTGTTGTGCGACACGCAGGCAATAGCGTGGATGTACGTGTGTGTGCGTTTAGTGCTTAGCGTGACGTAGCATTTAAGCTTGGACAAGCTGTCAGTAAACGAAACAGCATGTATACATTTGAGTTTATTGAATTGACTTATTTTTTATCCTCCGGCGGATGGGTCAAATATAGCTTACGCCATCCACACTTCGACGACTCACTTCGTGTCGTGTGTCTATTCACTTCATGCCCCCTCGGCAGTATCAGCCCTTGCTGCTTACTACTCCGGAGGCTTGAGCATGTTGACCCCACCTGAACCCCGAAGGGACCCGGTGCGGTGGGGATAGCCACCTGAAGAGTAAACTCTCCGGGTAGTGTGGAACTTGCCGAAGCTCATCCACTAATGAAAACCCAGGCCAAGAAGCCTTCCCGCCAGACTCGGATCATTTACGATTCACCCTACCCATTTGGGCGTTGGTGTTTAGTGTTGAGCGTGCATATAGCATTCTATTCACGACAAATTGTAAGTACGCAATACAGCAGGCAGCAACGGTTCGTCTCGAGAGGCAATGTGTGCTGCCTCGTTGCGGCTGTGGGGTGGTACCAGACCCAGGACGGAGTGCAAATATGTGAGAATTGAGATATATTAGCTCAATCTCGGGGCCCTCGAAAATTGAGCCACGATCACATTGTTTCCAGGACAGCTAAATATAAAACTCCACTACCGCTTGCAACACGCGCAGGTTTACCAAAATAAAACCGGTATCGCAAGTGTATATTCCTATGCACAATACCGAGGTCGCCACAACAGGCATAAAACAACTACCAGCGCGTGCAATAGACATAATCGAGTTATAGTTGGCGGGTGATGATGGATATCAACAAACTCAAGGGCAGCGTACTGGCAACCCTAGACAGTAGCGCCTCCACCAATGGCATCCAAGTACAGGAATCAAGCGGATTGAGTAGTGCCAGTAGCACCTCCTCCGCTAGTGATGTGGTGCCGGGAAGGCGCCGAGAGACAACAAGAAAAAAAACATTTTTGTCGCTATAATCTACAATCAAGCCGGGGGCCAATGCTGTTGCGGCCGCGTGCGGTGGTGGACATCGACAAGAAAAAAAAACTACATTGCCTACGTAGTCTGTTATTTTTATATATACATATTGTTCTACGTCGTGTTATAGAATCAAGCTCACTTTGATGCCCACTTTGTTCCTGGCTTTCCGGGACAAAAACAAACTTTACCCACGTATTCGAAATTCGAGCACCGTTTGCCTCACGTCGCAGACTGGCATTGCTCGATGCGCCGAAACCAAAGGCAAGAGCGAAGCACCGTCGTGCTACTGTCGGAGGTCCAGCGCCTTTCGCGGCCGATTGAAAGCCGATGGCGGTGAATGCTTGCGAGGTGGCTGGGGGCGGTGGTCCGCAACTGCTGCTTTTGCTCCTGCTGTTCTGTTTTTGTTGCAGTCGCATGACTGACACAGCAGTGTTACGTAGCTTTAGTGACTGAGCAACAATAACGTGTCAGTGCGTCCCGATAAAAAGACAGCAGCAGTCACGGGTTCAGCCGGTTCCACGCGACTGCTGCTGTCGCTGCTGCTGCTGTGCATCAGCGAATGGATAAAGCAAGCAAGCAACAGTCACACGGTGGTACTCTATACATGCGGGGTGGCAGGGGGTGATGCTTTGCGACTGCTGCATGTGCTCCTGCTGTTCTGTTCTTGCTGTAGTCGCATGATTGACATACCAGTAGTACTGCTTGCCTGGCTGAGCAACCAAAAATAGAGATGAACAATTTGTCCTGATAAAAGAGCAAGCAATAGACACGGGGTGGGGCAGTGTCACGCGACTGCTGCTGCTGCTGTTGTGCATCATCAGCAAAAAGACCATTGTGAATTGGTCTTGCGTCCTGGTAGCAGCTTGCTTGCGACGCGATAATAGGTTGTCAACAATGGGCACAGCAGGTGTCAGGTGCCCCAGTGTATAGTTGCGTCCTGGTAGCAGCTTGCTTGCGACGTGATAACAGGTTGTCAACAGTGGGCACAGCAGGAGTCAGGTGCCCCAGTGTGTAGCGAGTACCTGTACGCATATACAACGGTTCCGCCCGGCGGGCGGCTGATGCCGCCTGCTACGCTTACGCAAGGAAAGGGGGGCAGGAAAGGTCCACGATGTGGTGAAGGACCGACTTGAAAATGCCAAGAGATTAATGGTGCAGCCAGATACGTACTGCTGTACGTACCTACAACTGAACGTATAGTACCCGCCTACCACGGTATTGTGCTGCTGCAGTCGTACTCTTGGCATGTGGCATGTGGCAAAGCACCTACGACAGCAGTCTACACCACAAAAAATGAATACGAAACGTACAGGCGACTTGCGCGACTTGCAAATGCCACGATCTTCGTTCTCCAGGACACCACTACTCTATGTCCGAAAGACAAAGCACAGCAACACGACTCACAGCACGGTGCCGCGCCGCCTGCTGTGGGTGTCATTTGTGCATTTGTCGTGATTGTGTAGTAGTACAAGAACAGTAGTTCATCGTGTATGGTACATCCTAATTTGTATGTACTCCTATTAATAGTTTTAAAGAAAAAGCACAGAACAGCACGGCCGACAAGTTGTGACGTACGAACAACAAACATGTACATTGTAAAAAACTGAGAAAGACAGAGCCCGATTTGATATACTTGAAAATTGTTAATAAACAAGGGGATGATATCCTTTTTATATAATACGCTTCGGTACTGTAGTGATGGTGGTGACGTTTGGGATATTCACGACTATGCTTGTTTCGGTATGCCCCGCGCGGAATCGGCCCTATCGTGGGCCACCCGACCCCTATCGGCGCCGCATCCGGGCCCAGGCGCCCCACGCGCCAGCCCTCGACGACCCCGGCAAGAGAACGAGCGCTGGTGCCGAACTCGGCGAGCGGGGGGCGGGGGAAGCCGGCCTCCCAGGGACTGCTCGCTCTGTCCCCTGGAACGGGCCGGATCTCCGAGAGGGGAGGGGTTCACAGCGCACTCTAAGGGCTTTCTTGCGCGGGGCCTAGCCCCTTGACTAAGATCAAGTTCAAATATTTACACTATTATCAAGATAATAGTTTCTACACGAATTACATTTTTTTCACACTAAAATCAAGTTTTGTTTTTCGAAGAGTCCCAAAAAAGTGAAGTACGGATGTCCGGAACTTCGGTCAGAATCGAAATCGACCCAAAACTGCGCGAGTTATCGGTGTTCGTTTCAATTTCAAATTAAAACCCAGACGTACAAAAATCGACCTAAAGACGAAAAACGAAAAAAAAAGACACTGCTGTACGTACGTGCTAAACAAGGGCTCCGCACCGATACCGGCGTTTTGTTTTTGTCCGCTCTACGTACGCGCTGCTATTTTCAGGACTGCTGCTGCTGTTCATTTGGTGCTGCTGTAAATGGGGTGTATACCACTACTACTACTAAACATAGTAGTAGTAGTACTACTACTACTACTACTACTACTACTACTACTACTACTACTACTACTACTACTACTACTACTACTACTACCACTACTACCACTACTACCACTACTACCACTACTACTACTACTACTACTACTACTACTACTACCACTACTACTACTACTACTACTACTACTACTACTACTACTGCTACTACTACTACTACTACTACTACTACTACTACTGCTACTACTACTATACGTACTGGTGTTGCTGTATACTGGTTTCACACTCCTGTTGTAGGAGTGGGTGGGTAAGTCGGTAGGTGCGTGTGTTGATCGGCTGGTGCGTACGTGGGTGGGTGGGTGTGGTTGGGTGGGTTGGCACGTGGTTGACTGCGCGCGTCATTCTTCCTGATCAATCAGTGGATTGCGTCATAGGGCGTGGATCGTGGCCCGGGTATTCTTCGGGATTTTCGTTTTTTGTCCGCTGTACCGCCCCCGCCCTGGCATAGTTTGGTGGTGCCACTACAATAGTACGAGTAAAGCGCTTGACTTGCCTGACGTAACCCAGTGACATAAGTGACTGGGAATATTTTGGTACGGTACGATACCCCGTTTTCGCGAGTACGTCCTAGACGCAATATAGGGTCGTTCAGAATCAACTTCGCTTGTTCGAACGGACTTGATATCAGATTTCTACTGTAGTGCTACGGGGTATGTGCGTCAGCGTCGTGATTGTGCTGTGCCGTGGGAGCGTTTGACGTATTTACGTGTTCACCAAAAAAACTTACCAACAACCACCGTCCGTATAGCAGTGCTGAACCCCCGAATCATTGGCTGTACTGAAGATGTCCTTATTCGGAGTGACCAGACAGGGAGGGCGCAAACGAGACTTTATGCACCAGGCGCTACAAGCCCGTGTGGGTTGTGGCTTTGACGGAGTGCCACCAACCAAAAGTCTGGCTTTATACTTTTTGCGCAGGCGTTTTCCTGACATCGGGTATGCCTGGTTAAATTCCCTGCCGGACACGCAGGAACTGAAAACCACCACAGTACTCGGACGACATCTTGCACGAGAGGGTCCTGCGAAGGGCAACTATAGACTAGGGTGCAACACAGGATAAGGGGTGGTGACCAGCTGCCAAATCGTAGGCGAGGCCGTTTCTCGTCCGTCCAAAGCTCACCGAGGAAGCATTGGTGCCAATAACTCGAGCCCTTTGCCAGATGAGCGTGAACGAAACCATCCGACGATGTTTGAACGTATTTCTGTTCAGGTTTGCCGTAGTGCTATTTCCCAGTCGGGCTGCGGCGTCGCACTGCAGCTGACACGAAGAGGTGATCGAATTTTTCGAGACGCCACCGATGTTGCAACCGCCTTCACGCCGACAGCTGTTTGTGCCTGGCGTGTTGTGTCTCACTTGCTCACTGGTGCTCGTACGAGCGTATTACAGCAGGTACAAGGGCTCCGCATGGGTGCCGGCATTCGCCGGCACCCATGCTTCGGATAGGGCAATTTATCTGGCACATCAGTTATTTCGTACCATCCTCAATATTTACGACAATGTGATGGCGCTCGGTCGTGTTTCGATATCTGACGTGCAGAATCAAGGTAATGCCAAGTGTTTCAGGAAGGAGGGAATGCTGCGTGTTGAAATATTCAGCTCGCAATCTCATTTCTCAGTCTCAACAGTAGTCAGTCTCAGAAATGTGATCAGTCGCTTTCGGTGTTCCGTGGATAGTCTCAGTTTTCAGGATAGTTTGTGAGGTTTACGACAACAATGTGATGGCGATCGCTCGTGTTTTGATATTTGACACATACTACGTACAGACTCAAGGCAATGCCAAGTGTCGCAGGAAGAAGAAAGCGCTAACTGTGTTGATACTCAGTTCGCAACTTCATTTCTCAGTTTCTGTCAGAAATGCATCAGTCGCGGTTCCGGTGTCGGGCTAAGTTTTGGTCGTGCGGCGAAAACACTTCGTGCCGAGCAAGCGGTTGCGCGTGGATATAGTCGAGATATTTAAAAGCTGGCGGCAACGAGGAGGGGGTCTCAATCCTCCCCTGACTCTCGTGTCGGAGCAGACTACTCGTATCTACAGCACTATACACAGGCAGCAAGCTTGTTTCGTGGTTGTTCTTTGGGGATCCGAAATATAGCGACGTTCTACGTACGTACGTTCTTCTCAGTGCTACAGACCAGCTGCTCGTTACATCGTACGTACAAAACAGCAGTACTTTGTACCTGGTACTAC
Source organism: Saccharina japonica (assembly GCA_008828725.1). Taxonomy (NCBI): domain Eukaryota; class Phaeophyceae; order Laminariales; family Laminariaceae; genus Saccharina; species Saccharina japonica. The sequence continues at coordinate 901,292 of MEHQ01001746.1, read as the reverse complement.
GCTGTTGTTCTACGTACAAACTCATATGTCTACCCTGAAAAGAAGGGAGCCACAACATCAGTTCCAAGGCAGTATGAATACACCCGAGAAAAAAACGGCTAAACTTTTCGTTGTCGTATTATTGTGCTACTACTGTTCTACGGTAGTACTGACTGTACAAAGAGTGCCGTGCTTGCTGCTGTAGTATCGTACTCATATCCCGACGAAGCAAGACCGAAGGAATGAAAGGGACTAAACCTCGCTCATGGAGGTAGTTGGGAGTAGGTAGTCGCATTTGCGAGACCGAGCTATCGAAGCTCGCGACCGATAAAAAACCCCAAGATCCTGGAACAAATACAGGTAAAAAGTACGTACGTAGAACCTCGCTATGAGTACGAGTATTTCCAAGAAACAACCATAATATGATATTACTGCCTCCAAGAAACAACCTCGACGCCCCGCAAATAGCCTTCCTGTCTCGAAGAAAAAGTGTCGATGTCCCGCCGTCTCGAAAGAGCCGACGGATTGAAGGCCACCGCGCTCGGCGGCGACGCGCGACCTCGAGAGAGCGCGAGCGGGAACAGGCCCGTTGGAGGCCGGAGAAGGCGACCCGCGAGAGAACGGACGAGAAAGCGCGGGCGAGGCGCCGAGAGCTGACGCGTTTCCATTTCGGTCTGAAGCCCAGACGATAGGAGGGACTTCGGCCATTTCCAAAATCACGAGAGGCATCGATGCTCTTTCTATTTATATCTTTTTTCGGCTGACGCTACTCGCTGAACTTCGCGCCGCCAAAACGTGTATCTACTACAGTAGTGTAGGACATATATGATTTAGGCGCAACATGCCTCTTAATAGAATCATAGGCATATGGGCGAACTTCTCACCGAGTGTGTGTCCCTCGAAGATAGACGTAATGCTTGGGACAACATGCCCGGGAAATAGACAACGATGGGCTGACCATTTCACGCGGCTTCATGTTTAATCGAGACCGCTGCTACGGACCGCTTCTTGAACAGCAAGCCAAAAGCGTGTGGTGTTCTCGCCCGCTGCAGTACTCCCGAATAAACGCAGTGTACCAAACGCTGAAGACATGACGGAGTACTCGCGGGCACCTGTGGAAAAAAAAAATGAAATGACCGCGTATACTCTCGAGTATACCTGGGGTACCGAAAAAAAAAGTGAACGAGTACTTGACCTAGAGTAGTAGTAACAATAACGAAACGATAGAGTACTCGCGAGTTTACCACAGAGCACCCATAAAATCCTGAAATGACTGGGCGCTTGCGAGTAGTAAATTCTATTTTTTTGTATGCGTCCAGAAAAAAGTTTTTGATTCGCACACTGGGTTTATCCGCTAGGCAGGGCGTAGGTCGGGGCTCGGGCCCGACCCGTTCGCCGCCGCCTCGACTATAATTATAATATATAGAAGTGTGTGGTGATAACTACGTAATTTGCTATCAATTATTCGCATTCAATCATAATTGCAACCACACCGCAGTCATTACTAGTACTCAGTCAATAACTCGCGAGTAACACAGACCTTAATTTTAAATGACTCAGCCCCCGGAGTACCAGGTACTGAAAATATATACCGCTTCCACCTACAGTACTGCACCAAATACACGGAAAGAAGACCGAGTACTCGCAAGTACCTCGAGTACAGAAATAACCTGACACGACTGACTACTCGCGAGTACCCCGAGTACTTCGAGTACCAAACACAGAAATAATTTAGTACTCGCGAGTATACCCGAAGTTTCAAAGTACCAGGTACTGAAAGTAATTACCGCTTCCACCTACAGTACTGCACCAAATACAGGGGGGGAAAACCGAGTACTCGCGAGTACCTCGAGTACCGAAATAACCTGACACGACTGACTACTCGCGAGTACCCCGAGTACCTCGAGTACCAAACGCAGAAATAATTTAGTACTCGCGAGTATACCCGAAGTACCAAAGGCAAAAGCAATGACCGAATCATCGCGGGTACCTGCGGTGAAAAACAAGGTGAAAGGGCTATGTTTACAAGTGAGTATACCTGAAGTACAAAATATAAAATGATGGAGTACGCGCAGCAAGTACTTGGAGCAACAAGAATGACTGCGTACGTGCGAGTCACCAGAGCACCAAAAAAGCTTAAATGACTGAGCACTCGGGGGTGGTATATTCTTCATTTTATTTTTCTCGACACCGAAGGATGTTTTTTCACTCTTACACGGGGTTTGCCGACTTCGCGGGGCGTGAGTCGGGGCTACACTCCGACGCACTCCCCGCTGCACCGACGATACGAGAGTATGTGTAGTGATAAGGACGCGTCGTAGTGCATCCGAATCGAAATCGTATAATAAGAGTTACTATGCGATAGTAGTACCACCGCGTCACAGTTGCCATTGGTACTTAGTCAATGACCCACACGAGTACCACACACAACAATTCTGAATGAGTCAGTCCCTGAAGTATGCTAGTAGGAGTCGAAACGACCAATACTGTTTACCCGCGAGTACTACCTGCACCACTGCATTCTATTAGGAGAGATCATACGCAATACGAATATATGCTGTTAAATAGTTAAAATATGGGAATGTATATATATATATATATTTCTGTACCATAGGGCCCGTAATTTACTATGGTACTCCGTAATATAATACCGGTAAATGTGTTTGACTACTCGCGAGTATACCTGAAGAGTACCAATAAAGCTGAAATAAACAATTAGTTGCGAGTATCTTGAGTACGAAACGTTGATTGGTCTGACTGAGTGCTCGCGACTACCGGGAGTACGAAACGCTCAAGAAACGTCGGAATACTCGCGGGTAGCTGTTGAGTACAACAAATAACTGAATTAACTGAGTACCAGGTACTCGCGAGTACCTAGAGAAATCCAAAGCAGAAACGATTGAGTACTTGAGAATTCCTAAGAACCTACAACAAAAAGCTCAAAAGACTGAGCACCCTGGTCGCGAGTGAATATGTTATTATTCCTTCACTTCTCTCTCGTGACCGAAGCAACCCAAATATCTTTCAATGACTCGCAGGCATTTGTCGCCTGGGCTTGGGATATGTTGCGGCTTCGCCCCGACTGCAGAGAGTCTGCCGCTCGCTACTGCAGCGATTGGTATTTTCGTGCTGTGCTTGCTTTGTTCGCGTTTGTTTTGTCTGTGCTATACATATACTTCGTACCTATCTTAGTTATGTTTTCAAATATGGCCATCCTTTGTTATACGGATATATCCCACCTCTGACCGCCTTTCCGCGCGGTTTCTTCGCTGAGGTGTTCCCCGGCCTCGCCTGCAACGGCCGGCGTCGTGAATCCGCCCGCTCGGTACCGTTGCGCTAGAGCGAGGCCTTGACGCCGAGATCTACAGCGAGATCTCCGAAGAATCGTGTCCTGTGAGCGTTATGTTGCATTGCCTACCGACAGGGCCTATGTCTTTGCGTGTTGTTTTCACATACGTGTGCTCTGACCTCCGAGACGTCGGGGGGGATCAGCTTATTGGCCCCTGTCAAGGCCTGTGCGGGAGGTGACGTGCTCAAATCTGGGACGCCATTGATACTACATGCGACCCAGGATGTCGAAAACTACCGTCAACATTTTGTTTGCCGAGGAGAGAGAGATGAGAGAGCTACTGCCGCTGTACTTATACGTGTACCTGTGCATGGTAGCCTACACCACCTAGCACCTGTGATATGGAGAGTAGCAGCTCAGATGTAGCTACTCATGCACTGTCAACGTTGCTGCGAATCTCCTATGGTATGTACGGCGACAGCTGCGGTCGCACCTTTTCGGCGGGCTACGCTGTGCATCGCATCATCGCATATCGCATACACGTGTTCTACTGTTGAGGGTTTCAACATAAAATATGGCATTTGCAAACAGGGATGGAAACCCGATTGTTTTGTAGTTTTATCGTTTTCTTTGTTTTGTTTTGTTCTCTGGCGGAGGAAGCGCGTGAATGCATACGTGCATCGGGTATGTATCGAAGGCACGTATGTATCGGTGCTACTGCTGTACTACAACAGTACCTACCACGAGCTGTGAGCAGTCCAAAGCATGTGGGTTCATATGTATGACCAGTATAAAACAAATGCACTCATAATAGTTGCTGTTCCTGGTGTCGTATTTCGCATGTTTTGAAGATGTGTAGGCTCGCTCAGTACGCAGAGCTGCACAGCATACAATGCGCATGTGACAGGTTTGCGACCAAGATACATACGACAACACACGTATGAGTGCTGCAGTAGTATCATACATGTTACGAGTACAGTTATCACTCTCCGGGGGGCGTGTCCAGGGCGCTCTCAACTCTTGACAGTACGTATGATTCTCATCCATCGACACTATGCTGCTACCATTTCCGCCATGACGCAAAGCTACGACCGGCGGCGATTCAGGCTGCCGGCGAAGCCCATTGTATGCCCGTTACTGTTGTCGGAGATCACCAGTTTCGCCCAGGATAGACCTTGTTCACCTTGAGCACCGCAACAGAGACATATATATATAAACACACTGACTAACATGATATAATGCTTGGCGGAGTGATGAAGAAAAATTACATAAAATATCCCATTTTCTGCACCGCAGTCGAGTCAGGGGTTATCCGAAAAACAAAGATTATTAAAACTGCAACCAAGTGGGCTAAACACACCTTTTGAACAAAACATTTGAAATTTCGCGAACTTTCGATTTTTTTTAATACGTAATATGATCCCAGGTTTGACACAGGGTCGGCTATTTGTTTCCCGCTCAGTTTTTCAAAATGAATTAACAGGTTCTTCGTATTCAAACGATACAAAATGGGGTTTCAGATCATTTCGTTGCTTGAGGTCTAGGTCACCTTTTGCTATTTTCAAAATGCCAACCCTCACCAGGCGGGCTAATTCTGATACCACCTCACACCCGTCCTTATAAATGGCATGTTCTTAATGAGCCCCCCCCCCTCAGCAAAAGGTTATGCGAATACGCGGTTCATTGACAATTATGAGGCAAAAAATGGTTCGGAAAAAAATATCAAAACCCAGGAAATCTCCGCACGGAAAAACACATTGTAGAGTGATAATTTTCGTTTTTCGCAACACATATGTCTGACACGAGGCACATGTACCTAGATGCTGAACAGTTGCTGTGGGTTCGTGCGCTATGCGATAAACATGTCTAATATGGTCACGTAACGTGCAACAATCCGAAAGTGCAACGAAAAGAGTTTACGCTGTTTTTTCATTCCAAGAGTATATACCGAGTTATACCGCCGAACTTACCAATGGACAATAATAGGATGTTTGATTCCCGCACGTTTATGTTGAAGATTATTGCGTTCGAAGACGCTTACACAAACCACAGCATCAGAGGTTAGAGTCGCGCACGCTCACCTACAGCATGGCACATAGTTGTTATCAGGCAGCAAATCACGGATCAATTGTGATTGAATCAACACGGTCACTAGCACAAGATCTGCAGCTTGCAGTCCATCCTATAGTTTGGAACGGCCTCCCAGCAGTTGAATCGGTACGGCATGCCGTTCGATGCTCCTCCAACTATCACTGAAAAACGCCTCATATGATGTGCGCGCAATTGGTTTCCTTTCATGTTGGCAGTAGGCAACTCATTTGCTGCCACGACGCATGCTACGAGGATCGTAGCACTTTTTGGCTGAAACATTTAAGGAATGACGGGGATCCTAACCCCCAAATCGTTGGGGTTTTTTATTATTATTTAGTGTTTTAGTTTTTTCCCTTCTTTTTTATATCTAGGGCATGAGATTGTTCATCCGGTAGATTATGCGTTTCCCTCCAAACTCAGTTTTCGGATGAGAGGAATTGAGCTCTTCAAGTGACCTATCACCCTCAGAAAAATCATCGGTGCACCTCCACCGTAGCATATGCCCCACCCACCATAAAGAACTACGGTAATTACCGGGTGTCTGGCCTTTTGCACCTGGTACATATGCTCCATGTACCACGTTCTCTGTACGCAGTCAAGTAACTCCCGTAGCATTCGCCTGGAAATGTAATTTTAAAACAATGTCATTACGATAGAGTTATTTGTTCCTATCCGTGGCTCCCTCTCTGTAAGCTGAGTTTTGAGTCAAAATTCGCTTCTGGTTTCCATCTACTGCCAATAGCTAATATTCATAAAGGGGGTCGTACCAACACGGCAACGTACACGGTAACGAGCCGTCTCCCCCTTTTTGTTCAACAGGCTAAGGTCTCACCGATGGTCCCTTTAGGTCGCGCTTTGTGTATGATGTCCGGAATTTATCCAGTATGCGAGCGCCTCGAGGTTCCTGTCAGTGGTCAATCAACACCCGTCTGTTATCGATTTGTCGTTAAATTTCATTACTGCGTTTCGTTTCGGCCTGAAATATGGACTGCTTTTAGGCGGAGCCGGTGAACACTCCCGTAGGATGTCGTTGAGGACACCTTCTAAGGAAGACGTGCTCCAAAGCGCTTCTGAGGGTGGTTATTGAGGGAGCTCTATACCACACTCAAAAACTGTTTTTTTAAGATAAAAAACTTCCAACCAGACAAACAATTCCATGGTCTAGGTGAACTTGAAATCATATTTTCAAGAATACGATGGCATTCCGAATATTGTTTGGGTTGAGGAGCCCGTAATTCAGAAAGTGTTTTTGCCAAAACACGGTACAGTACCCCCCTTTCGTAGGACGGGTTTAAGTGACTTCCCTCACCGAGCGTTTGATGGTGCGGCCTCGATGTAACGCATACATATCAGTTGTAAGGAATATACAAGCTGTCAAATATGATTCCGCTCGCCTGAATTATCTCCATGCCTTTTTCGTCGCACGAAAACCCGACTTCTCACGCAATTCAACTCCCGACTGTGTAGCTCTACAACATGCCATTGCAATATCACCTTTGCGTTGCCGTTCTGCCTTGCTCGTACAGTGAAACGCATGCATAGTGACAGCGATGTTTACACTCGGCGTGACTGCCCCCTTGGTTTAGAACTCGACTCCATCAACTCGAGGATTATCCCACACGCGACGGCCTTTTCACGACCAATTGTTTCTCACACGGGGGTGCTTGGATCTCAGTCAACGCAGAGGGCCTTCTCTCCCGCGAATGTTTGAAACCGGGCATTTGACCCTACACAACGGAGGTAAAAAGGCGCTAATGACCGACGTGTTTTTGCGTCCGTGTAGGGTCACTGGGGCCTTGGGTTCAAAGTATTAAATGTTTTACGAAGTAAGTTGCCGATGATATAATACTGAAAGATTCGAAGAATCACGTTTGCTAGACACTCATAGTCCGTTGTGTTTTACCCGTGTACCACCAACGGCAGTTTTACACTGCTCAGCCTTACCGTTCCATTCTCTGCCCGTCGCTCTTGCCGACCTGCCTCTGGATAATCTCCGCAGCTCAACGAACGGCAACAATGGTGTGTTGTCGTTATGACTCCTGCAAGAAGCGATCGTACTTCAATGTCGAGGGCAGCAAGACAGGGGCCTACTGCAGGCAACATGCCGAGGACAGTATGGTGAATGTCGTCACCAGGCGTTGCTCACATGACTCCTGCATGAGACAGCCGAGCTTTAACACCAAGGGCAGCAAGACTGCTCTCTACTGCAAGCAACATGCTAAGGACGGCATGGTGAACGTGCGCGACAAGCAATGCTTGGATGGCTCCTGCAGAAGTTGGCCGTCTTTTAATGTCTACGGCAGCAAGACTGCTCTCTACTGCGAGCGACATGCTAATGACTGCATGGTGAACGTGCGCGCCAAGCATTGCTTGCATGAGTTTTGCTTGAGGTCCCCAAACTTCAATACCGAGGGCAGCAAGACAGCGAAGTACTGCAGGCAACATGCCGAGGAGGGCATGGTTAACGTGCGTGCCAAGAAATGCCTGCATGACTCCTGCTCGAGGTACCCAAGCTTCAACACTAAGGGCAGCAAGACATCTCTCTACTGCAACCAACATGCCAAGGACGGCATGGTTAACGTGCGCAGCAAGCACTGCTTGCATAACTCCTGCTCGAGGAACCCAAGCTTCAACGTCGAGGGCAGCAAGACTGTTATTTACTGCAAGCAACATGCCAAGGACGGCATGGTGAACGTGCGCCAAAAGCAATGCGTGCATGACCCCTGCACAAACCGGCCGTCCTTCAACGTCGAGGGCATTAAGACTGCTCTCTACTGCAAGCAACATGCTGAGGACGGCATGGTCAACGTGCGCGAGAAGCTATGTATGCATGACTCCTGCTCAAGCCGGCCGTCCTTCAACGTCGAGGGCATCAAGAATGCTCTCTACTGCAAACAACATACTAAGGACGGCATGGTTGACGTCGTCAGCAGGCTGTGCTCACATGATTCCTGCTCGGGGCACGCAAGTTTCCACACCAAGGTCGGCAAGACCGCAACGTACTGCAACCGACATGCTAAGGACGGCATGGTGAACGTGCGCGACAAGCAATGCTTGCATGACTTATGCACAGGTTGGCCGTCCTTCAACGTCGAAGGAAGCAAGATTGGTCTCTACTGCAAGCAGCATGCTTTTGCCGGCATGGTGGGCACCCGCACCCGCAAGCGTGGTTGCTCACATGACTCCTGTTTCAAGCGGCCGTCGTGGCGAGTGCCAACCGACGGCGCGGCAACTGTATGCACCGGCCATAAGGGTGATATCTTGGTCGGCCCGGTGATCAACTTCCAACGCAGATGCAAGGTGACAGGCTGCAGTAAACGTTCGCGATGGGGACTCGACGGAGGTCAGCCCACCCACTGCCCCGATCACGGCGACGTCGAGGACGGGTTTGTTTGTATCGTAGGACCAGCTAGCAGGAAGAGAAGTAGTGTCAGCCAATCATTGGGTGTCCTAAGGAACCCCTCATATCGTGTAAAAACTGAGTGTTCGTTTTGAAAAGGTTTGAATTTGTCCCCAAAGGTATGTGGTTACAGTGCCTTAATCAGTGGGAGCGTTGTTTTGCGGAGGCAGAGGTAAATTAGGTACTTTTATGCCTTACATTCTTGAACGAATTTCCCCAATAGTTTTCTTCTTGATTTGATATCTCCAGCACTGTTACTCTTCTATCTCACTATTTGAAGGGTTCTGTCCTTATTTGGCGCGCGACAGTCGATTCAACTTAATATCTTGCCTATGAAACGACCCCAGGTATTGCTCTAAACTCATGAAAGGTCTGGGAGGTTTCGCAGGAGCGGAACATTGCCGAGAACCTGCACGTCGTACAGGCCGCACAAATTCGGACTGGTCTTCAGGTTGTGCCTTTTGGAGCTAACACCGGCGACGGAGTTGGGAGTGGCCGTTCACACTTAGCAGGAGACATTTGGAAAGTTGATAACCACAGTACCGAACGATCTGTCATACCTCGCCGTCATGTGCTTTCGAAACGAGGCGCACACGGTACTCGTAGTCGTCCTCATTCGGTGCTTGGGCTTAGAGGAGATAACAACAGATGAAAATGGTTCACGTAGACTCCAAACATTATGCACCAAGAACACTTTCAATTTGTCTGAACTCGAATGGAACGCCTCTTCTTCATATAGTACTAACGTTCAAAGTGCGGCTGGTTTGTAGATTTTGATCACTCGGAACTCACCTGGTGATGGTTTGTGGATATTGTACCGAATGTTTGATGTTTGACACTGGTACGAAGTAAACCATGTTTCGCATGTTAACACGGTTTCTGGTTCGTTGTATTCCATTTTCACGCCGCTTCTATGTTAACAGCACTATCATGCAGGTACGCCGTACCACCGCACGACGATGTGTAAATCAACTCCAGAATGGTGGTGCTAAGGTTCTAGCAGGCATTTTATGTCTTTGTGTGATAGACTATTTATTTGTCCATGTCGGAACTACCACGCAGTACCTCTTCCACTGTCGCCCCGACCATCATTGTCATTGATGATCTCTTAGCACGAGATTGTAACGGTTTCCTGGTAGAATAACTCACGGGTTTTGTCTGCTACGATGGATGTTTTCACCCTCGTAGTTTGCTAAGGTTGTTGGGCGGTGAACAATTGCCGACCAAATTCCGGAAGTCTTGAATTATTTGAGAGGCTCAACAGTTTGTTTGTTAATGTAATCGTTGCAACACGACCGCAGTTAAAGTGTACAGGGATGAGTACCCCGAGCAGTGTGCCTGGAGATCCCATATTTGAGGTGCACATGGGGTATAACTAGCTTGCTGGCACCCCCCCCCGCCAAAACAACAGGTGTTCTTGTAGGTGTCTGTAAGTTGGAGCGTGTGGAACGCAGGGTATCCTTCGTCGGAGATGATGCTGAACCTTACCTACAGTCTGGTAATTGCAGAGTGTCAGGCTATTTGATTCGAGCAGAGGCGACATCACGGGTGAACTCATTAAGTCATAGATTTGTTCCGTGTCTCGAACGCATGTCGCGTGCGCTTGCACGTCCGCTACCACCCGAGTAGCATTATAGATGGTAGGTTCGACCTTATCGTCGACTGCGGCAGGGATTTGTGTGGAACGTGCCTATACACGGGACCAAAGGGTTCGTGCACCAGTGCGACGATATCGTCCAACGGAATTAGGGGCTTAGAGAGGCCCGTACCGAGCCCATTATCACACACTGACATCGGGTGGTGTCCCAGGCTCCTGTATCCCGTTGCGGTTATTAGTAGTTGTGAGCTCCCCCCTGTTCATCCAGTTGTTCCTGAGGATATCCCAACTTTGTCGGTGCCCGGCAATAACTAATGTCACTTTGAATTTAGGAGCTCTTGGGGGATTGCTAAAATAGCCGTCTGCGAAGAGAGTATGTCAAGGCCTCTCATAATCCAAGGTCATTGTAGTGTGGGGATCTTTGCGTTCTCTATAATCAATCCGAGACCAAATAAAATAGAGGTTCACTTGTCAAACACAAAAAAAAAACATTTACTACGCGACAGGTGGCACGGCGCGGCATACAACTATTACACCCAACCCACACAAAACTGAAGGACCATGCCCTCGTGTAAGGGTTTCCCGGCTCTCTTGCCCAGCGATCGCGAGAGCCTAGTGATATGGCATCGTTAAATCAAAGGGAGGTTAAGATGATGACGAATGTCATACTCGAGGGGGTCAGGTCGTCGGGCACACTAGATTCCGGCATTGAGATTACACCGGCGAAAGAGTTGCAACCTTCACGAAGGAAAGCATCGATATCCCAAACACAGCTATTCACAGTACAGAAGAGAATCGCTCTTCGGCGGGAGGGTAACCGTTTTTTCGAATAACGAGAGGTTTACCCTTTTGGGACCCCTTTTGAGGGATATAAGGGGCCCTTTACAAGAGATATAAGGGGTAAGAAGGGGTATAAGGGGCATTTGGGATATAAAGGAAATAAGGGATAACGACAAAACCGAAGACAACGTTGGTGATCCAAGCCATGTACGAACAGCTTAAACCCCCAGCAGTAGGGCATGACGGGATCATGTGGCGCCTGTGCGGTATGATCGCTACCATTGCAACTCGAGCAGAAATTTGGTGTCATCCCGCAAAAACACGGAGTAGACGTTTTGTTTATTACCATTTACGAACTTGAACTTTCTGCTCTGATGCTGCGGGAGCGTCACGTGCCGCCAGGTATCGGCGGTGATGGGCCCCAAAGCGTGCTGAAAGGATCGACATTATGAACTATCCAATTGTTTTGTAGGCGAAGTGGAGCGTGTAACTGCGCCGCCGTAAGTCGGCCTGAAAAGAAACACATTTACAGGCTGACACCTTCGTCGGAATGTGGCAATACTTGCAGAATGGACACTTTGTAGTATCTACGCGCATGACGGGAGCGTCCGTTCTCACAATACAAAATGACTCCAGGGCGGGGGGCGTCCTGTAATGGCGAAATGATGGGCTGACCAACACGTCCAGTACTACTTCGACATCGTTAGAGAGACGGAAAGTTGCTGGCGCTGTCGTACTGGCGTCACATGTAGACGCCTTCAATCTGGAACATTTTATTGGCAGTTTCGATTCCACTACATTAATGACTGACGTATTACTCGAGGATTCAGGTTTAGTGTTATCCTGTGGTAGTTAGTGTATTCACTGTTGGTATAGTTGTTTTGGTTGTAGTGGCACGAAATGATTTTGACGCGGTGCGAAGACGACGGCCTTTGCGTGAGCGGGCACTGTATCAGCGGTGGTATGATCCGACGTGACCTGGCATATATGGGAATGCACGTTGCGGTAATCTGCACGTAGACCTGGCTCCGTGGAGAACCTTCCACTAGCAGTAGTGACAGGTCATTGAATGTTCTTCAAGGGTGTATCACTACCGTGACTGTGTTTCGTGAGTCGAGTTTAGGCCGGAATATCGTGCTCTAGATACTCCTACAGTAGTATCATCAAATTCGACATTGGCCACAACGCCATCCCGATCACCGCCGAGCGTAATATCGCGCGAGTCTTCCCATTTAAACTGGAAGAAATTGCCAGCATGCGAGTGTTGTGCTGACGTACTATACAATTCACACGTGATCATGTTGAATGAATAGCGGAGGCGTCCGAAGGTGCCCTGACACAAGACAAGCTGGCATATCGCTATTTGTGTTGGACAAGGGACACACTATGCGTTTTGGGCGCGAGCTGTTTATTGAGAGCGCTACAATCCCTACACTACAACGACCTTGGCGTTGACATGCTCAGACGGGGATTTTGCAATCCCCTAAGACCTCCTACATTAATAGTGAAGTTAGTTATTGCCCGGCACCGACAAAGTTGGGATATCCTCAGGAACAACTGGATGGGTAGGGGGGGCTCCCCACTAGAAATAACCATAACGGGTTGACAAGAGCCTAGGACACCACGCGATAGCAGTGTGTGACAATGAGCTCGGTACGGGCCTCTCTATGTCCTCGGTCCCGTTGGACGCGATGATCGCACTGGTGCACGAACACTTTGGCCCCGTTTATAGACACGTTTCGCACAAACGCAGGCCGCAGTCGACGATAAGATCGAACCTACCATGTAAAGTGTTACTCGGGTGGTAGAGGACGTACTAGCGATCGAGACATACGTTCGAGACACCAACAAACTCAATGCTTTCAAGCATTCACCTGTTATATGGCCTGTGCTGGAAACAAAACGTCTGACACAGTGCATTGAACAGACTGTATCTAAAGTTCTGCATCATCTCCGACGAAAGGTACCCTGCGTTCCACAAGCTCCAAATTACAGACACCTACATTTACACCTGGTTTTTGGCGGGGAGGTTGCCAGCGAACTAGTTGTACTCCATGTGCACCTCAAATGTGGAACCTCCAGGCACATTTCTCGGGCTAATCATCCCTGTACACTCAACTACGGTCGTTTCGAAACGATTATATTAAAAAACAAACTGTCGAGCCTCTCAAATATATTCGAGACCCCCAGAGTTTGGTTCGCCAATCGTTTACCGCCCCACAACGCTTAGCAAACTACGAGCGTGGAAATGTTCATCGTAACAGACAAACCACCTCCGTGATTTTACCGGGAGCCCGTTACAATGCGTTGCTAAGACATCAGCAATGGCAATGTTGGGCGGGGCGACAGTTTTGAAGACGTTCTGCGTTGTACAGTAGTTCCGACATGGACAAATACACAGTTCATCTACACTAGACATCAAATGCGTGCTAGAACTGTACAGCACCATCATTTTGGAATTGATTTACACATCGTCGTGCGGTGGTACGGCGTTGCTGCATGATAGCGCTGTTGAGGTAGAAGCGGCGTGAAAATGGAGTACAACGGACCAGAAATAATGTTAATATGCGAAACATTGATTACTCTTTGGCAGTGTCAAACATTCTGCACAATATCCACACATCTTTCACCAGGTGAGCTTTGAATGACAAACACCTGCAAACCAGCCGCACCGTGAACATTGATACTAAATTTAAAATGGACGTTCCGTTCGAGTCCAAAAAAGCTGAAAATGCTGTTTTTGTTAGATGATCAGATTCTACATGAACCGTTTTCAACTGACGTTACCTTCTTTAAGCCCAAATACCGAATCAGGACGACTACCGTGTGCGCCTCTTTCTGAACGCAATGTCGACTATGACGTGTGTGTGACGTCACATGACGGCGAGGTAAGACAGATGGTTTAGTACTGTGGTTATCGGCTTTCAAACGCCTCTTTCAAAGTTAGAGTGGCCGCTCCCGACTCCGTCGCCGATGTTAGCTCAAAAGGTCACAACCTTGAGATCAGCCCGGAGCTCTGCGGTCGCTTCGACTTGCAGGGGCTCGGTAATGTTCCGCTCGTGCGAAACATTCCAGACCTTTCATGAGTTTAGAGCAATACCTGGAGTCGTTTCATAGGCAAGACCTTCAGTCAACTCGACTGTCGCGCGCCAAAATAGGACGGTGATCTTCAAAATAGTAAGATAGAAGAGTAACAGTGTTGGAGATATCGTATAAAGACCCAAACCATTGGGGAGACTCCTTCAAGAATATAAGGCATATTATTATTAAATTTACCTCTGCCCCAGCGAATGAACGCTCCCACGGGTAAAAGCACTGCAACTGCATAACTCTGCGGGCTAATTCAAACCCGTTCAAAAAGAACACTCTGTTTATACATCAAACGAGGGGTTCCTTAAGACACCGCCGAATTGGCTAACATAGGGTTAGCTTGCTGCTAGCTGTGCCTACGATACAAACAAACCCGTCCTCGACAGGGCCGCGATCGGGGCAGTGCGTGGGCTGGCCTCCGTCGAGTCCCCAGCGCGAACTTTTACTGCAGCCTATGATCTTGCCTCTGCGTTGGAAGTGAATAACCGGGCCGACCAAGATATCATTCTTACGGCTAGTGCATACAGTTGCCGCGACGTCGGTTAGCACGCCCCACAATGGCCGCTTGCAACAGGAGTCATGTGAACAATCACGCTTTCTGGTGCCGGTGCCCACCATACCGGCAACAGCATGTTGCTTGCAGTAGAGAGAAGTACTGCTTCCCTCGACGTTGAAGGACGGCCAGCTAGTGCAGCAATTATTTAAGCATCGCTCGTCACGCACGTTCACCATGCCGTCCTGAGCATGTTGCCTGCAGTACGTTGCGGTCTTGCTGCCCTGGGTGTTGAAGCTTGGGTGTTTCGTGCAGGTGTCATGTGAGCACAGCTTGCTAACGACGTCGACCATGCCGTCCATAGCATGTTTATTGCAGTAGAGTGCAGTCTTGCTGCCCTCGACGTTGAAGGCCGGCCAGCTAGTGCAGGAATCATTCAACCATTGCTTGTCGCGCACGTTCACAATGTCGTCATCAGCATGTTGCTTGCAGTATACAGCAGTCTTGTTTCCCTCGACGTTAAATGCTGGCCGGCTAGTGCAGGAATTATCCAAGCATTGCTTGTCGCGCACGTTCACCATTACGTCCTTAGCATTTTCTTGCAGTATAGAGCAGTCTTGTTGCCCTCGAAGTTGAATGCGGGCCGGCTTGTGCAGGAGTGATGCACGAATTGCTTCACGCGCAGGTTCACCATGCCCTCCTTGGAATATTGCTTGCAGTAGATAACAGTATTGCTGCCGTCGACGGTGAAGCTTGGGTTCCTCGAGTACGAGCCACGCAAGCATTGCTTGCGGTGCACGTTCACCATGCCGTCCTTGGCATGTTGCTTGCAGTAGAGAGTCATCTTGTTGCCTTCGGCGTTAAAGGACGGCCGGCTTAAGCAGGAGTCATGCCCGCATTGCTTCTCGCGCACGTTAACCATGCCATGTGTGGCATGTTGCTTGCAGTACATCGATGTCTTGCTGCCGTCGGTGTTGAAGCTTGCGTTCGTCGAGCAGGAACCATGCAGGAATTTCTTGTCGCGCACGTTGACCATGCCGTCCTTAGCATGTTGCTTGCAGTAAAGAGCGGTCTTGCTGACGTCGACGTTGAAGGACGGCTGGCTTGAGCAGGCGTCATGCTTGCATTTCTTCTTTCCCATGTTCACCATGCGGTCCTCAGCATGTTTCCCGCAGTACGTTGCTGTTTTGCTGCCCTCAGTGCTGAAGTTTGGGTATCTCGAGCAGGAGTCATGCAGACATTGTTTGGCGTACACGTTAACCATGCCGTCCTTAGCGTGTTGCTTGCAGTACTTCGTTGTCTTTCAGCCTTCGGTATTGATGTCAGACTACCTTGATCAGGAGTCATGCAAGCATTGCTCGGCGCCCACGCCCATCATGCCGTCATTAGCGAGTTGCTTACAGTATAGAGCAGTCTTGCTGCCGAAGACGTTGAAGGACGGCCAACTTCTGCAGATGCCATCCAAGCATTTCTTGTCGCGCACGTTCACCATGCCGAATTCAGCATGTTGCTTGCAGTAGCGAGTAGTCTTGCTGCCCTTTGTGGTAAAGCGCGGCTGTCTGGTGCAGGAGTCACGTGAGCAACGCCTGGTGATGACGTTCACCATGCTGTCCTCAGCATGTTGCTTACAGTAGATTCGTCCTGAGCCGCCACCGACGTTAAACCTTGGTCGCTTCTTGCAGGAAACATAGCGGCAACACACCATTGTTCCCTTTCGTTACGGCGGCTGAGATTTGCCAGAGGCAGGTCGGCATAAGAGATAGACAGAAAAGTGAACGTTAGGAATGAACTGTGCAACCTTTCGGCTGGTGGTACACGAGTAAAATGCGACGGACTATAAGGATCTGGCAAACGTGAGTCTTCGAAAACTTTCAATATAATATCATCGGCAACTAACTTCGAAACGCATTAAGTACTATGAACCCACGGCCCCAATGACCCTACACGGACGCATAAACACGTCGGGCATTTGCGCCTTTCTACCTCCATTGTGTAGGGTCAAATGCCCGGTTGCGAAAGTTTGCGGGCGAGAAGGCCCTCTGCGTTGACTGAGATCCGAGCACCCCCGTGTGAGAAAAAGGTGGCTGTCAAAAGCCCGTGCCGTGTGCGATACTTCTCGAGTTCATGAAGTCGAGTTCTAGACCAATGGGGCAGTCACGCCGAGTGTAAACATCGCCGTCACTACTGCATGCGTTTCACTGTAACAGCACGGCAGAACGGGAACACGAAGGTGATATTTCAATAGCATGTTGTACAGCGACACAGCCGTGGGTTAAATTGCGTGGGAAGTCGGTTGTTTTTGCGACGGACAATGCATCGAGATAAATTTGGCGAACGGAATCATATATGACAGCTTCTAGATGCGTTGCACCCCACATGCATCACTTCGGGGCGGCACCGCTAAACGATCGGTGAGGGAAGTAACTAAACCTTGTCCTTCGATAAGGGGGGCACTGTACCGTGTTTTGGCGAAAAGACGTTTTCAACTACGGGACCTTTTAGAACTGCAGTCTCCTTTTGGGGACAAACCACTCAAATTCTAAGTAATTTTTCCCCAAAACGGGACTGCAGTTCTGAAAGGGTTAACTCAAACAATGTTCGGAATGCCATCGTTTTCTTGCAAATATGATTTTGAGTTCACCTAGACCATGGATCTGTTTGTCTGGTTGTGAGTTTTATTTTATTTTTCGAAAACAGTTTTCGTGTGATGTATAGAGCTGCCGAATTGACCAACCTCATAGGCACTTTGCAGCACGTCTACCTTAGACGGTGTCCTCAACGACATCTTACGAGAGTCGTCACCTACTCCGCCTGACGGGAGTCCGTATTTCAGGTGGAAACGAAATGCAATAACGACATTTAATGACCAATCGATAACAGACGGGTGTTAATTGACCACTGACAGGAATCTCGAGGTCCTTATATACTAGATAAAGGCCGGACAGTATACAAAACGCGCGACCTGCAGCAACCATTGGGGAGGCCTTAGCCTGTTGAATGAGAAGGGAAGATGGCTCGTAACCGTGTACGTTACCGTGTTGATACGACCCCAATTATAATTTTAGCTATTTGCAGCAGATCGAAACCTGAAGAAAATGTTAACTCAAAACTCAGCTTACAGGCTGGGAGCCGCGAATAGGAACACATAACTCAAGTGACATTGTTTTCTCAATCAACTCTCCAGGTGAATGCTACGCGAGTTACTCGTCTGCGTACAGCGTACGCGGCACGAGGGGTATACAAGGTGCAACAGACCAGACACCGGGTAATTACCATAGCCTATCATGGTGGGACGACGCATGCTACGGTAGAGGTGCACTGCTGATTTTTCTCAGGGTGATTGGTCACTTGAGGAGCTCAATACTTCTCATCCGAAAACTGATTTAGGAGGAAAACAAATCATCTACTGGACTATCAATCCCATACCCTAAGTATACAAAAAAAAGAAAAATAAACTGAAACACAAAAAAAAACATTTCGACGACATGGTGTTTAGGATCCCCTTCATTCTGATTCGGTTTCAGATAAAACGTGCTACATACCTCGTAGCACGCGTCGTGGCAGCAAATAATTTGAAACTACAGTAGTATCAATATGAAGAAAGAAAATTCCGCGTAAATCACATGAGGCGTTTTTCAGTCATAGTTGGAGGAGCATCAATCGACATTCCATACCGATTAACCTACAAATATTCCGCTCCAGACTATTACATCGCCTGCAAGGCTGCAAAAATTGCGCTAGCGACCAGGTCGCTTCGACCGCAATCGATCCGCCAGTCGCCGGTGGAATATCCATAAATACTGCCATAGGTACGCGTGTGCGACTCCCAACGCGCTGGTGCTTTTGCTTTGTAGACACCGTTAGTCGAACTCCATATTCTTCAACATAAGCGTGCAGGAAGCAGGCGTTTCAGTTTCATCCATTGCCAGGTAAAGCCATATAACGCAGTAAGTACTCTTGGGGTAAAAAACAAGGTAAGGTCTATTCGTTGTAGGTTCTGTTTATTGCACGTTAGGTAAGAGTACTACCAATAGCGCATAGTTCCTGCACCTACTCCAGCGCTCAGGTACACGCACCTGGTCGCAGACATATGTGTTGCAATTATAAACAAACGTCACTCAATAGTTGTTTCTTCATCTACCGGCCACCCAAACAAGATATATAAGGAGTAGTATGAGGTATAAGGGGCATTTGGGATATGAAGGAAATAGGGGAAAATGATCAAACGGAAGACAACTTTGGTGTTCCCAGCCATGTACGAGCAGCGTAAGCACGTAGCAGTTGGGCATGCCAGGATAATGTTTCGCCCGTGCGGAAGAGTCGCTAGCATCGCAAGTCGAGCGCCCATTTGGTGTCATCCCGCAAATCACGGAGTAGTCGTTGCTGTAATTACCTTTTACAACCTTGAACTTTATGCTCTGATGCCCAGGGAGCGTCACGTGTCGTCGGTCTTCGGTGGTGGTGGGCCCAACCGCGTGTTGAAGAGGTCCACACTTTGAAGTATCCGATAGTTTTGTCGGCGAAGCCGAAAGTGTAACTGGGACGCCGTCAGTCGGCCTAAAATTAACCACATTTACCGGCTGACACCCTCGTCAATAGGGTGCGAGTACTTGCAGAATGGACACTTTGTAGTCTCTGCGCGCATGGCCGGAGCGTGCATTCCCACAATAGAAAACGACTCCGGGGCGGAGAGCGTTCTATATTGGAGAAATGATGGGTTGGCCATCACACCCAGTAATATTTCGACAGCGTTAGAGAGACGGAACGCTGCTGGCGCTGTCGTACTGGCGTCACATGTAACCGCCTTCAATCTTGGAGATTGGTTTGGCAGTTTCAATTCCACTACTCTAATGACTGACGTATTACTCGACCTTTCATGTTAGGTGTTACCCTGCGGTAGTTCGTGTATTCACTGTTGTTATGGTTGTTTTGATTGTAGTGACACGAAATGCTTTTGACGCGGTGCGAAGACGACGGCCTTGGCTTAAACCGCCACTGTACCAGCAGTGGTATGATCTGTCGTGACCTGGCTTATGTGGGAGTACACGTTGCGCTTGTCTGCACGCCGACCTGGCTCCGTGTAGAACCTCCAACTAGCAGTGGTGACAGGTCATTGAGTGAGCTTGAAGGGTGGATCACTACCGTTACTGTGTTTCGTGAGCCGAGTTTAGGCCGGAATGACTTGCTCTATATACTCCTCCAGTAGTATCCTCAAATTCGACACTGGCCACTACGTCATTCCGACCATATTCAAGCGCAATATCGTGCGAGTCTTCCCGTTCAAACTGGAAGTAGTTTCCAGCATGCGAGTGTTGTGCTGACGTACTATAAGAAGCACACGTTATCATGATATATAAGGCGGAGGCTACCAAAGGTACCCTGAGACAAGACCCGCTTGCATATCTTGCTATGGTACGCATTAGATCGACGAAAACGTCGAATGATATTTAATAGCGAAATTCTTCGAGAGACCACCACAAGACCACTGGTTCGTCTTCCAATCCCGGCGTCCAGCCACAGGCCAATATACTTATGAGAGCGGGCGTTCATCGCACGCTGAGACCGACGATATGCTCTTATCTCTTAATCGCGTGATCCCTTTCCCCGATGAACAATACCATGGGCTAAGTATACAATGAACAATGTAGCAAAACACAAGAATGAAAGGTTAAGAGAGGGCGATCATCCAGAAACCAGTTTCGCCAAAACTTGCTACCTAAATCTTAGCACGCGTCATTTGGCTACCGGCAGCTCTTCAGTCGAGCAATGCACTATTCACGGGAGGCAACGACATTCAGAACTAATCGCATACATTTTCTTGGTATTTTTAATAATCGCATGTTTTTATCTCCGCGCCCTCTTTTCTCTATCTTTTCTAGTCGCGACTCAGATTCGGGGTTACAAATTGGGCCCTTCTCCACCACCACCGCTACAGTTTTTGCGTTGCATTATAATCTCTAGAAGACTCCAGCCTTTTTTTCCCCTAGTCAACTCGCATCGCATTGCGCTTACCCACGCTCCTAGGCGCTCTTAGCAGGATATTCCGTGTGTCACGTAGTTTTGAAAGTATACTCAAAAGTCCGACCCACGTGAAGTTTGAACCCCGAAAAAAAGTCCTAGTAGCATTCGAGGGTGATACTACTATTAGACCATCGGGGCGAGGAAAATCAAATGTGTTATATGACAGTGCTATTGCCAAGCGTATTTGTTCTTGATCGCTATGGGCGCGCGCTGCGGTAGAGCTGGCACGATTTGGCAGAAATGTCTATTGAAAGAATGGCCTCCTTTAACCCAAATCGTCGATCTTTCATCATGTCTTAAACATATTTTCCAAGGTATACTAAGGCATGGAATTGCTGATCGGGAGTTAGCACTTCCTCCCCCTCCTCCTATTCTCAGTTTAGGGTGAGCCATATTGAGTTCCGCAAGTCACCCCCCCTCAAAAAAACAATGGTGCATCTCTAGCGTAGCCTGCGGCTGCTCCGAGAAAGAAACGTGGCTAGTCCGAGCCAGAGATGTTGGTCAATAGTGCCGCTTCGAATGCCTTCCAGCGCCAAACCAGGCCTGTAAGCCCCTAAACAGTGAGACCTATGGCAAGATCATATAGGCGGAAAAAACGTTCAATAAGCGACAAACGTCCAAGGTACCCACTACCTATAAGCTACGTACTGGACGCGTGCTCACACGGTAGGGTTACAGCTTCAGTGCTGTAACCGTTTCTGAGCCTCCGGGCTTGAAGAAGTTTGTGTGTCGCCTAAAAACCTATTTTAAGATTACACTAAAAAAACATATGTATGGGTGGTGATAATCCCGGGGCCTATCTGCACCACTAGCAGTAC
The DNA here is from genome assembly GCA_008828725.1 of Saccharina japonica. NCBI lineage: Eukaryota > Phaeophyceae > Laminariales > Laminariaceae > Saccharina > Saccharina japonica. The sequence goes on along the minus strand of MEHQ01001746.1, from coordinate 879,734 downwards.
AGTAACACACTACGAGGGTGTATGAGTATGGGATGCTCCAATTTTTTCGGGATACAAAAATAATTGAAAACACGACAAAAGCGAGGAGAGTATGTTCGTGTTCTGGAGATTAGCTCGAAAGCACTAGCCAACCACGAGATATCTAGTTCCCGCAGTTATTAGACACAAGAATACTGCGGTTTAAATTGGTTTTTTTTACACTTTTTGTCTAGAGAAAATGTTTTCTGTGAGTTGCAAATAAATGCTATTTTATAGGAAACAGACTACAAGAAACATAACCCAACCCAACTAAATGTTTGAACGTTACAGTGGTTGGGCAGTTCCGTCAGTCCAACCATTGTCCTTCAATGTCGAAGGCGGCATGACGGCGGTGTACTGCGACTGGGGACGGCATGGTGAATGTTTACATCAAGCGTTGCACACATGCCTCCTGCACGAGGTACTCGTCTTTCAATGCCGAGGGCAGCAAGATGGCGGTGTACTGCAAGCAACATGCCGAGGACAGCCTGGTGAACGGTCGCCACACACGTTTCTCGAACGCCTCTTGCACGAGGCGACCAAGCTTCAATGTCGAGGGCAGTAAGAGGGCAGCGTACTGTAAGGAACACGCTGTTGGCGGTATGGTTCCTGAGAACAGCAAGCGATGTTCGAACGAATTATGCACGAGGGCACCGAACTTCAATGTCGAGGGTAGTGGCAGGGCAGCGTACTGCAAGAAACATGCCAAGGACGGCATGGCGGACGTTTACAACATTCGTTGCTTACATCGCTCTTGCACGAGCCGACCGTGCTTTAATATTGAGGGCAACAAGAAAGCCGCGTACTGCGAGCGACATGCCGAAAACAGTATAGTAAATTTCAGCAGCAAAGGTTGTCGACATGACTCGTACATCACGAAACCGAAGTTCAACGTCGAGGGGAGCAAGACGCCGGCGTACTATCGAAAACATGCCGAGGGCGGCCTGGTGGACATCATCAGGAAGCGTTGCTCACACATTTCCTGCATGAAGAACCCGAGCTGGGTGTGGCGTCCGACGGTGCACCTACTACATACCTTCGTGATACGGGCGACATCTTGGTCGGTCCCGTGATCCAATTCGCGACACGGTGCATGATCGTGCGTTGAAGGAAAGTACCGCATTACGGACTCGAGGGGCAAACGCCTTCACTGTCGTGATCATGACCCCCTTCAAGACGGCCTCGTTTGCACTGTCGGGACGATTCGGAGCAAGAAGCGGGGCCGCATCCCTCCCGACGAAGCCGTACAGGACCCTTCATTTGACTTTAAAACTGAGTGACGGTTTTGAAGCATTTCAAAGCTAACGATAACGTACAGTACGTGCTTGCCATCCGGTCCTGAGCGGCGGCCTTCGATTGCAGGGCTTCAGGTGAAGGTCTCTATAGAATTAAACAGGCGTTATCAATGGCGCGTGCAACAATAGGAGTAACACACCTTTGGCCTAGAACAATGGTTGGACTGACGGAACTACCCACCTACTGCACCGTTGAGAACCCGCCAATAGAGTGCTTGCGAAAAGTGTGGTTATGTTGAGTGAGGTTTCTTGTAGTATGTTTTCTATGTAATAACAATTGTTTCAACTCACGGAAAATATTTGCTGTATTGAAAAAGTGATTAAAAAGGTTATATAAACCTTAGTATTCTTGTGTCGGGTAACTTTGTGAGCTAGTTATCTCCTTATTGGCTCGTAGTGCCTTCGAGCTAACTCCTTTGAACAAACAGACTCTCCTCTTTTTTGTTGTATTTTCAATTGTTTTAGTAACCCGAACAAATTGGAGCATTGCAAATTCATACACCCTCGTAGTGTGTTACAGTACTGCTCGTGGTATACCTAGGCCATGGGATTGTCATCACCCATACATAAGTTTTTGTTTTTTAATCTCCAAAACTAGTTTTAAGGCGACACACAAACGTCCTCAAGCTCGGAGACACAAAACAGATTACACCACTGAAGGTGCAACTCTACCGTCTAACTACGCCTCCAGTACGCAGCATATAGGGGGTGGGTGCCTTGGACGTTTGCCGCGTTTTGAACGTTTCCGCCGCCTATATGATCTTGCCATAGATCTTACTGTTTAGACGGTCACAGTCCTGTTTCGATTGTCCGATGCAATTGAAGCGTCACTATTGACGAATATCTCTGTCTCGGACTAGGCACGTTTCTCCCCCGAAGCAGACGCCTGCCGCGCTAGAGGTGCACCATTATTTTTTCTGAGGGCGATCACTCGAGGAGTTCCATATGCCTCGCCCTAATCCGGGAGTAGGAGGGGGGGGGGGGAGGGGGTACTCATTTGTTGCTTGCCTTGGTAATTTATCCATTGACCACGCATCCCTTTCCAGACTGAGCAGGGGGGGGGGAGGGGGATGCTAAACCCTGATCAGCAACTCCATGCCCTCTGTTTACCACAAAGCATAGTGTAAAAACCTGATGAAATGCCGACGATTTTAGTTTAGGGAGACCGGTCATGCATAAAAACGTTTCTGCCAAAACGTGCCACCTGTACCGTAGCACGCGCCCATAGCGATCAATACCAAGTACGTTTGGCAAAATCACTGCAATATTGTTGTTTCAAAGTTGATCACCCGTATGGTCTACAGTAGTAGCACCGTCGGATTCTACTAGGATTTGTTTTTGGGGTTCAAAGCTGACGTGGGTCGGACGTTCAAGTATATTTGCAAAAATACGTAACATATAAAGAAAAATGTGCTGGGAGCGCCTAGTAGCGTGGGTGGGCGCAATTCGATGCGATTCGACGAGGGAAGAAAAGGCCGGATTATTCTCGCCATGAAAAGGCAAGGAAAAAAATGTAGTGTTGGAGAGGGAGAAGGGCCTCATTTGTGACCCCGAACTTGAGTCACGACTAGATCAATGAGACATAAAAGAGGGCGAAGATGAAAAATGCGAATATTAAAACAAAACAAAAATGTATGTGATTAGCCCTGAATGTTATTGCCTAGCGTGAATAGTACAGTTTTCGACTGAGGAACCACCGGTAGACGAATGACGCGTGCTAACATAGAGGTAACAACGTTTAGCTGAACTGGTTTCGGGATGATCGGTCTCCCTTGACCCCAAATAGTCGGATCTTCATTCTTGTTTTTGTTTACATTGTTCATCGTATATTTAGGCTGTGGTATTGCTCATCGGGTAGTAGCACGTTTCATTCCCCCATAGCCAGATTTAGGGTGGGGTATAAAGCCCACCTCGTGTGGCCGACACCCTGAGAATACAAACATGGCGCACCTCTACCGTAGCATGCGTCACATATTATTGGATAGTCCACCATTTGGGTTTGACCACAATATTAAATGTTGATTACGTGGATTTCGCATCGGATTGAACGTTCATTCTTTTCACAGATTTAGAGTCGGGTCAGGTTTTACATGAGGTACCAGTAGTACTGCAAGCTACTCAAATTGTGAAAGAGTCGCTGAAAACGATAGTAGCTCGCACCCCTGTACTGCATTATAGGAGGCCCCCTACAAAGGAAGCCCGCCGCCCCTCCCCTTAAACGGGAGTCGACTCTTCAAAAAAACTCTCCCGCTCCCCCCCCCGCCTTAAAGGACACCCCACCAAGAACGCCCCCCCCCCCTTCCGATCGGTACTCATTCCTTACGAAGGGAGGGGGGTGTTCTGCTTGGTGCCTTGCCTTTTACGGAGGGGGGGGGGAAGGGGGTGTACTCATGTCGTGCACGGCTGTAGTCACATGACCATAGACCCTCGCATCCCTACAATGCCGGGACGGAGAACGTTGGGTTTTCATCAACCAGGCAGACATTACTTGCACCAAGCGCGAAGCGCCGTGAGGTATTGGGCGAGTCGCATGGAGGGTGAGCTGCATCCTGCTAAGAACCGCCTCTGAGGCGGACATGCATATGGACGACAGCTTCAATGAGTTAATTTATTTTCTGGTGTGGCCACTTCCGGAGACAGCAATGGGTTATACTATGTAACTGCCTCGCGGATGTCTTACCATATTTACACTACGTGATACAATCATTCCCCTTGTGCGGAGCAAAGGTTTTCCACCTCGCACAAATGATCGACTCGACCGTCAGCTTTGTTGGTGACCGCCAAAAAAGCAAAACAAAAAAACGGCACCCTGGTTGTCTAGCTCACGCAGCGAGTGGCGTGTTTTCCAGCGTCGTTGCCAACCGACGGCAACCCAACCTATATATATATCATATAATTATGGGATAACTACATTACCGGGTCTATATTGATAACGTTAGCTGTTAGTCGTCGCGACGTTGGTGAATAACACATCCCCTCGTGTATATTAGCGTGTCTACAGCTCTCTGACCCGTAGGCCGTGGCCGGAACACAGGTTCAAAATGTAATTACACTCAAGGCTACCCAGACAGACACGATTGGACCTTCCGCAGCCATCGCCACAAGCTCAATGCTTGGGTAGGTCCTTGTCAGTCGACTTCGGACTGTGTGCGGCCCATCCGGCGCGCGAAATGAGAAATATTTCAAGTTTTCATGTTCCCGTACCGATCATTGTTTCATCAACTCTGGTCTACCGGCGCGTACGGTATTTCTAGTTTCGTCGTTACCCCTCGGGGAAAAGGATCACGCGATTAAGAGATAAAAGCATATCCTCGGTCTAACCGTGCGAAGAGCGCCCGGTGCCTAGACGCCAGGGTCGGAAGAAGAACCAGTAATCTTGGGTTGGTCTCTCGACGAATTTCGCTTTTGACATCAATTCGACGATTTCGTCGATATATTCCGTACTATAGCAAGATAGGCTTGCGGGTCTTGTGTCAGGGCTTCTTCGATAGCCTCCGTTTAATAAAACATGATAACGTGAGACTCTTATATTAATAGTACGTCAGCACAACTCTCGCAGGCAGGAAACTACTTATATTTTGAATGGGCAGACTCGCACGATTTTGCGCTTGAAGGTGATCGGGATGACGTAGTGGCCAGTGTCGAGTTTGAGGACACTACTGTAGGAGTATCTAGAGCATGATAGTCTGGCCTAAACTCCCCTCGTGAAATCTAGTAACCGTAGTGATACAATCTTCAAGCACACTCAATGACCTGTCACCACTGCTGGTGAAAGGTTCCACACGGAGCATGGTCGACATGCAGACCACTGCAACGTGTACTCCCATATTGGCCAGGTCACGTCGGATAATACAGCCGCTGATACAGTGCCGACTCACGCAAAGGCCGTCGTCTTCGCACCGCGTCAAAAGCATTTCGTGTGACTACAACCAAAACAACTACAACAGCAGTGAATACACGAACTACCGCAGGGTAACACCTAAGAGTCCTGCTACGGTAGGGGGGTCACGTTTAAGTCATTTTATTGCAGAAACTGCGCCGAGTGACTGCCCAGTTACCTTACAGTCTTGAACGTTAATGCACTATTTGTGGTTTTGCGATATGCACCGACATAAACATATTACATTATGTCATTTGTTTGAGCTACAGAGCCACTCTCCCAAGTGTGGCTTAAGCGCTGAAATGAGCATTGAGGTAGCCCCCGTAGCGTAGCAGCAGTTTTCACATGAATCCTCGACTAATACATCAGTCATTAGAGTAGTGGAATTGAAACTGCCCAAAACAACTGCCAGTTCGAAGGCGGCTCCATGTGACGCCAGTACGACAGCGCTAGCAGCTTTCCGTCTTTCTAACGCTGTCGAAATAATACTGGACGTGGTGTCCAGTCTATCATTTCACCAACACAGGACGTTCCCCGCCCCGGAGTCATTCTCTATTGTGGGAATGCACACTCCGGTCATGCGCGCAGAGACTACGAAGTGTCCATTCAGCAAGTACTCGCACATTCCGATGAAGGTATGAGCCTGGGAATGCGGTTATTATTAGGCCGACTCACGGCAGCTCAGTTACACTCTCCGCTCCGCCTACAAAATAATCGTAGAGTTCATAGTGTCGACTACTTCAGCACGCATTGGGGCCCACCACCACCGGAGACCGACGACACGTGACGCTCCCGGGGCATCACAGAAGGAAAGTCAAGGTCGTACATGGTGATTACAGCAACGGTTACTCCGTGTTTAGTGGGATGACACCAAGTTGGTGCTCGAGTTGCAATACTAGCGACCGTACCGCACGGGCGCCACATAACCCTGGCATACCCCTACCGACGGGTGGTCACGCTGCTTGTACATGGCTGGGAACACCAAAGGTGTCTTTGGTTTGGTCGTTATCCCTTATCTCCTTCATATCCTAAATGCTCCTTATACCCCTTTCTACCCCTTATATATCTTGTAATGAGCACCTCATATCCCTCAAAAGGGGTCCCAAAGAGGTAAAGCCCTTGTCATTCAAGAAAACGGTTATCCTCCGGCCGAAAGGCGATTCTGTACTGTACTACGAATAGCTGTGTTTAGGATATCGAGGTTTTCCTTCGTGAAGGTTGCAACTCCTTCTCCGGTGTAAGCTCAACGCCTGAATCAAGTGTGCCCGACGACCTGATCCCCGCGAGTATGACAATGGTCTGCATCATAACCCTTACTTGCATTCAAGGGTGCCATAATATTCGGCTATCCCGGTCGCTGGCAAGAGAACCGGGCACCCCAAACCAAGAGAGCATAGTCCCTCACTTCTGTGCGGGTTGGGGTTTATAGCTGTATGACGCGCCGTGCCACCAGTCGCCTAGGATATCGGTATTTGTGTTCGAAAAGTGACAATCTATTCATTTTGGGCGCGGACTGTTTATTGAGAGGGCTACGATCCCTACTCTACCCCTTGCTTGGATTATGAGGGGCCTTGACAGGCTCTCTTCGCAGATGGGAATTTTGCAATCCCCCAACAGCTCCTATAATAATAGTGAAGTTACAGTAGATATTGCCCGGAACAGAAAAAGTTGGGATATTCCCAGGAACACCCGGATGAGCAAGAGGGGCTCACACAAAACAAAACCCGCAACGCGTTGACAGGACCCTGGGACGCCACGTGATGGCGGTGTGTAACAATGGACTCGGTACGGGCCTTTCTACGCCCTTGATCCTGTTGGACGTGATCGTCGAACTGGCCCACGAACACTTTGGTCCCTTTTATAGACACGCTTCACACAAATCCCTGCCGCAGTCGACGATCATCTCGAACCTACCATGTATAGTGTTACTCGGGTGCTAAAGGACCTATAATTGCTCGCGACATGCGTTCGAGACACGAAAATAGTCACTGGCTTGAAGCATTCACCTGTGGTGTCGCCTGTGCTGGAAACAAACAGCCTGACACTCTGCATTGACCAGACTGTATCTAAGGTTCTGCATCATCTCCGACGAAGGATACCCTGCGTTCCACAAGCTGCAAGCTTCAGACACCTACAAGGACACCGGAGGGGTTGCCAGCGAACAAGTGGCTCTCCATATGCACCTCGAATGTGGAATCTCCAGGCACACTGCTCGGGCTACTCATCCCTGTGCACTCAACTCTGATCGTTTCGAAAATATTAAATTTAAAAAACAAACTGTCGAGCCTCTCAAATAAATTCAATATTCCCGGAATTGGTTCGGCAACGGTTTACCGCCCAACAACGCTAAGCGAACTACGAGGGTGAAAATGCCCATCGTAACAGACAAAACCCGTGCGTTATTCTACTGGTAAACCGTTACAATCCCGTGCTAAGAAATCAGCAATGACAATTTTGCTCGGGGCGCCATGGACAAATACATATTTCATCCACACAAAACCTAAAAAAGCCTGCTAGAGCCGTATTGCACCATCCTTCTGGAATGGTGTTACACAGAGTCGTGCCGTGGTACGGCGTTGCCACATGACAGTGCTGTGGAGTTCGAAGCGGCGTGAAAATGAAATACAACGGACCATAAACCATGTCAACATGCGAAACATTAATTACTTCGTAGCAGTGTCAAACATTCTGTACGATATCCACACACCTTTCACGAGGTGAGTCTGAAAGATCAACACCTACAAACCAGCCGCACCGTCAACATCAATGCTGAATAAAAAAGGGACGTTCCATTCGAGTTCAGAAAAATTGAGAATGCTCTTGTTAGAAAAGATTCAGAGTCTACGTGAACCGTGTTCAGCCGTTGTTCTCTCGTTTAAGCCCAAGCACCGAATCGGGACGACTACCGTGTGCGCCTCTTTCCGAAACCGCTGTCGACTATTACGTGTGTGTCGATGTCACATGACGGCGAGGTAGCACAGATCGTTTAGTCCTGTGGTTATCTGCTTTTCAAATGCCTCCTGCAAAGTCTGAGCGGCGGCTCCCAACTCCGTCGCCGGTGTTAGCTCAAAAAGGCACAACTTTGAGACCAGCCCGAAGCCCTGCGGCCTCTACGATATGCAGCGGTTCGGTAATGTTCCGCTTCTGCGAAACCTCCCAGACCTTTCATGAGTTTAGAGCAATACCTGCGGTCGTTTCATAGTCAAGATCTCCAGTCGACTTGACTGTCGCGCGCCAAAATAGGACGGGAACCTTCAAACTAGTGAGAAAGAAGCATGACAGTGTTGGAGATAACACATCAAGACCGAAACCATTGGGGAGACTCCTTCAAGAATATAAGGCATCTTCATCACGAATATTACTCTGCCCCCGCAAATGAACACTGCCACAGATTAAGGCACTGTAACCACATCACTCTGCGGGCGAAATTTAAAACCCCTTCAAAAGGAGCACTCAGTTTTTAGACGAAACGAGGGGTTTCTTGGGGCACCGCATGATTGGCTAAACCTACGCTTTTTGCAGCTAGCTGTTCCTACGATACAAACAAGCCCATCCTCGACGGGGCCGTGATCGGGGCAGTGGGTAGGCTGGCCCCCGTCGCGTCCCCATCGCGAAACTTTACTGCAGCCCGTGATCTTGCATCTGCGTTGGAAGTTGATCACCGGGTCGACCAAGATATCACCCTTATGGCCGGTGCATACAGTTGCCGCGCCGTCGGTTAGCAGGCCCCACGATGGCCGCTGGAAACAGGAGTCATGTGAACAACCACGATTGCGGGTGCGGGTGGCCACCATCTCGGAAACAGCATGTTGCTTGCAGTAAAGAGCATTCTTGCTTTCCTCGACGTTCAAGGACGGCCAACTTGCGCAGGAGTCATGCAAGCACTGCTTGTCGCGTACGTTCACCATGCCGTCCTTAGCATGTTGCTTGCAGTAGAGAGCAGTCGTGCTGCCCTCGACGTTGAACGACGGAAACCATGTGCAAGGGTCATGCAAGCATAGCTTCTCGCGCACGTTCACCATGCCGTCCTCAGCATGTTGCTTGCAGTACAGAGCAGTTTTGTTGCCCTCGACGTTGTAGCTTGGGTGCCTCGAGCAGGAGTGATCCAAGCATAGCTTCTCGCGCACGTTCACTATGCCGTCCTCAGCATGTTGCTTGCAGTAGAGAGCTTTCTTGTTGCCATCTACGTTAAATGCCGGCCGGCTAGTGCAGGAGTCATGCACGCATTGTTTCTCGCGCACGTTCACCATGCCGTCCTTGGCATGTTGCTTGCAGTAGAGTGCAGTCTTGCTGCCGTTGACTTTGAAGCTTGGGTTCTTCGAGCAGGAGCCATGCAAGCATTGCTTGCTGTGCACGTTCACCATGCCGTCCTTAGCATGTTGCTTGCAGTAGAGAGCTCTCTTGCTGCCCTCGACGTTGAAGGACGGCCGACTTGAGCAGGCTTCATGCAGGCATTGCTTCTCGCGCACGTTCAACATGCCGTCCTCAGCATGTTGCTTGCAGTAGAGAACAGTCTTGCTGCCCTGGACGTTGAAGGACGGCCGGCTTGAGCAGGCGTCATGCAGGCACTTCTTGTCTCGTACGTTTAACATGCCGTCTTCAGCATGCTGCCTGCAGTACGTCGCTGTCTTGATGCCCTCGGTGTTGAAGCTTGGGTATCTCGAGCAGGAGTCATGCAGGCATTTCTTGGCGCGCACGTTAACCATGCCGTCCTCAGCATGTTGCCTGCAGTATTTCGTTGTCTTGCTGCCCTTGGTATTGAAGTGTGGGTACCTCAAGCATGAGTCATGGAAGCATTTTTTGCCGCGCACGTTGACCATGCCGTCCTTAGCATGTTGCTCGCAGTAGAGAGCAGTCTTGGTGCCGTAGACATTGAAGGACGGCGAGCTTGTGCAGGAGCCATCCCAGCATTTCTTGTCGCGCACGTTCACCATGCCGTGCTTAGCATGTTGCTTGCAGTAACGAGTAGTCTTGCTGCCCTTGTTGTTAAAGCACGGCTGCCTCGTGCAAGAGTCATGCAAGCATCGCTTGGCGCGCACGTTCACCATGCTGTCCTCGGCATGTTCCCTGCAGTATACCCCTGTCTTGCTGCCCTCGACGTTGAAGTACGATGGCTTCTTGCAGGAGTCATACCGGCAACACACCATTGTGGCCGTTCGTTGCGGCTGCGGAGATTAGCCGGACGCAGGTTGGCAAGAGAGATGGACAGAGAATGGTGTGTTAAGGCTGAGCTGTGCAAACTTACCGTTGGCGGTACACGGATAAAACACAACAGACTATGAGGGTCTGGCAAACGCGAGTCTGCGCAACTTTCATTGTACTAACATCGGCAATATACCTCGAACATAGTTACGCACTATGAACCCAAGGCCCCAATGACCCTACACGCACGTAGAAACACGTCGGGAATTTGCGCATTTAGAGCTCTATTGTGTACGGTAAAATCCCCGGTTGCAAATATTTGCGAGCGAGAAGGCCCTCTGCGTTGACTGAGATCTGAGCACCGCCTTGTCAGAAAAAAGTGGTCGTCAAAACCCTGTCGCGTGTGAGACACTTCTCGAGTTCATGGAGTCGAGTTCTTGACCAATGGGGCAGTAACGCCAAGTGCAAACATCGCCGTCACTAATGCATGCGTTTCACTGTAACAGCACGGCAGAACGGGAACGCAAAGGTGATATTGCAATATCATGTCGTAGAGCTACACAGGCGTGGGTTAAATTGCGTAGGAAGACAGTGGTTTTTGCGACGAACAAAGCATGGAGTTAATTCAGGCGAGCGAAATCATATTTGACAGCTTCTACATTCCTTACGACTCATACGGATCACTTAGGGGCGGCACCGCCAAACGCTCGGTGAAGGAAGTCACTCAAACCCGTCCTACGATAGGGGGGTACTGTACCGTATTTTGGCAAAAACGAGTTAATGAATAACGGGCTTCTTAACCCAAACAATATTCGGAATGCACATATTTTTCTTGCAAATGTGATTTGACGTTCACCTATTGATAGACTATGGAATTGTTTGTCAGGTTGGCAGTTATATTTTTATCATGAAAAAAACAGTTATTCATGTGAGGTATAGATCTGCCGAATTGACCACCATCAAAAACACTATGGAGCATGTCTACCTTGGAAAGTGTCCTCAACGACATTCTACGGGAGTCGTTACCCACCCACCCAAACGGAAGTTCGTAGTTCAGGTCGGACCAAAAAGAAATATTGACATGTAATATTGCGCTAGCGACCAGGTCGCTTCGACCGCAATCGATCCGCCAGACCCGCCATTTTCCGGCGGAATATCCATATATACTGCCATAGGTAAGCATGTGCGACTCTCAACGCGCTGATGCATTTGGCTTGTGGACACCGTTAGTCGAACTCCATATCCTTCAACATAAACGTGCAGGAAACAAGCGTTCTAGAATCATCCATTGGCAGGTAAGGCCATATAACGCAGTAAGTACTCTTGGGATAAAAAACGGCGTAAACTGCATTCGTTGTAGGTTCTGTTTATTGCACGTTAGGTAGCAGTATTACAAAAAGCGTATAGTTCATGCACCTGCAGCAACTCTCCAGCACCCAGGTAAACCCACCTGGTCGCAGACACATGTGTTGCAATTAACAAAATTCATCACTCTAGGATGTGTTTCTCCATGCGAAGAAAGCCGGGGTTTTATTCTGTCGTTCCGAACCATTTTTTAGCCTCATTATCGTACATGTACCGCGTATTCGAGTAACCCTTTCCTTGGGGGGGCTCATTCAAAGTGTGTCATTTATAAGGAAGTATATGGACGAGTATCACCATTTTCCTGCCTGGGAGAGTTTAACTTTCTAAAAACTACAAAACGTGACCAGGAGCTCAGCAAACTATATTAATCTAGAATGCCATTTTGTATCGTTTGAATACGAAGCGAGTATTTTAATTATTTCGAAATGTTGGACGGGAAACGAATATTCTAACCTACGTCAAGACTGGGATCCTAACACTTAGGAAATAGATTCGAGAAATCGCGATTTGTTTCAATGTTTTGTCTACACTGGTATTTTCAGCCCATTTGGTCGCATTTATACTCCAGTAGTGTTTCTCGGATAACTCGAAACTTATTTGACTCTAGTGCAGAAAAACAGGTAAAAACAAGTAATCGCAGATTGTCTTGGCCTTGGCGATAGCGCCATATTTTGGCTTTGTTTTCAGTTTGTTGAATTCAAGAGGACAAGAGACGAATACAAATGAATGTATAGTCTTGCGCGCGTTATAAAACTCACACGAAATATGGACTGCAATGTAAATCACTTAGCGATCAGGTGCTCTATCATGAACCTCTTATTCAACTTTTGGCTACTAGAAACAAGTAAGAGAGCCTAACTTGTACACATGAATTAACACGCGTTAGCTGTTGGGCCACAAACCGATCGGTTGGCCATTTTACCAGATACATCTAGACATTACACAGCACTCGGTGGATGTTTCTACCTTGACTATTTGATATCGGTGAGTATTTGTCATTTGGGTTTGTGGGGTGCAGTCTATAGCTAATATGAGCCACTCAACAATCGAGAGGGTACCGCATAGAAAGACGGTGCTTACGAACGCATACAACTCCGCAGCCCGTGCTGGTATCTTGGGCAATCAAGGGGGGAAAGTGACAACCTCAATGTAGTCACGAATTTAGTCTCAAGTTTGCCCGATATCAAGTGGTTTTGGTATTCAGATATAGTGCGGCCGAGCATTCAATGAACTCATCCCACTACTGCACACGATACCCACTACAAATCCCGAAATGCGATGTTGCAGTCAGACAAATATTGGTTGATGGAACGCTTGCCAGCCATTATGTGTGTGTTTTCATCCCATTCATTTTACTTCGGAATCCCCTTATTTTTCCTGCTTCCTCCATACAGGTAATCCAAACTCGAATCCGGGGGCATATAGTAGACCCCCCACTACGGCTCGCGCATTGCACCCTTAACGCGAGAAGAGTCCAGCACTTTACTCACTCACCGACTCGCGTCAACTTCCCACCCACACTGGACGCTCTCGTCGGTCATTGGTGTCTTCTGAGATAACGCAAGACTGGTGCTACGGTGGAGAGGGGATCCCCATTTTCAATACTCAATACCGCGTGTACGCGCTCGGAAGTGGCTTTATACCTCACTCAAGATTTGATGCGAACGTATAGTTATGTTGCAGAGTATCTAATAATCCTATGGCGATGGATGTCGCAAGCACAAAAAGTTCAAAGACATAGTGCCAACAAAACAGATGATCACTCGGTCGATTGGCTGTCATCGGTCGAAAGAAACAAACACAAAAGCGAGCCCTCCACAATTTGTGGCGACTGTCAAAAGTAGATATGGAAATCGAGCCCCATCAGCGCTAATAGAATGATAGCTTAACCACTTGATCGCTGGGGCGACCGGCTCTAAGAATTATGACCTCAAAAAGTATTATTTCAAATAACAAGAAGCCTTGACAGACATTAAGCTCAACGAGCCGACCCTACACTCCCAACTAAAATACTTGGATTGTTAAATGGTTTAGGTCATGGTGAACGCTGAAAACAAAACAAATAGTCAGCGATACAAGTACCAGCCCACCTTACTTATGTTGGGTAACACGCGCGCGATGGCTTGGATGTACGTGTGTTTGTTTGGTTTTGAGTGTGGCGTAGTATTTCATTTTGGGCAAGCTGTCGGTACACAAAACATCATGTATACATGCAAGTTTAGTTTTGAGCGTGTATATAGCATTATATTCAGGATAACTTATTCGTATCCGTTACAGCAGGCAGCAACAGTTTACCTCGAGTGGCTAGGTGAGCTGTCTCGGTGCGGCTGTGACGGCTGTGGAGTGATACCAGACGCAGGACGGAGTGCGAATATTTGAGACTTGAGATTGAATAGCTCAATCTCAGGCCCTTCGAAATTTGATCCACGATCACATTGTTTCCACGACAGCTAAAGTATGAAACTCCACCGCCGCTTGTAACACGCGCAGATTTACCAATACAAAACAGGCATTGCAAGTATTTACTCCTATACACAATACCGAGGTCGCCACAACAGGCACAACACAGCTACATGCGCGTGCAATAAACTTAATCGAGTTACAGTTGGGGGTAAGGTATGGATATCAACAAACTCAAGGGCTGCGTACCGGCAACCTTAGACAGTAGCGCCTTTACTCATGACACCTAGGTACCGTAATCAAGCGGAATGAGTAGTGCCAGTAGCATCCCCCCCCGCTGGTGGTGTGGTCCTGTATAGGCGCCGAGGGACAAAACAAGCATAAATCGTTTTAATTCACACTCGAGTCGGGGGGCAGTGCTGCTTCGGCTGGGTGAGGTGGTGGACAGCGACAACAAAAATAAATGACGTTGCCTACGTAGTCTTATATTTATAGGTCAAGTTCCACGTCGTATGATAGAATCAAGCTCACTTTGATGGCAACTTTTCCCCCGGCTTTCCGAGACAAACTAAACGTTTTTTCCACGCATTCGACATTCAAGCACCTCTTGCCTCACGTCGTAGATTGGCGTTGAACAATGCGCCGAAACCAAAGGCAAGGTCGAAGCCCCGTCGTGCTACTGTCGGAGATTCTGCCCCTTTTGCGACCGATTGAAAGCCGACGGCGGCGAATGCAGGCGGGGTGCCGGTGGGTGGTGCTCCGCAACTGCTCCTTGTGCTCGTGCTGTTCTGTTCTTGCTGTTGTCGCATGACTGACACAGCTGCTGTACTCGCTTGCTTGACTGAGCTACAAAATATTATAGTGCGACCTGCTTCGCGACTGCTGCTCGTCCTCCTGCGGTTCTGCTCTTGTTGTAGTCGCATGACTGACACAGCAGTATTACTCGCTTGCTTGACTGAGAAACAAAAACATATCGGTGCATCCTGATAAAATAGCAAGCTACAGTCACGGGGTGGAGTTATCCCACGCGACTGCTTCTGCTGCTGCTGCTGCTCCAGTGCATCAGCAAATAGATATAGCAAGCGAGCAACAGTCACTTGGTACTCTATACATGCGGGGTGGCAGGGGGTGATGCTTCGCGACTGCTGCATGTGTTCTTGCTGCTTTGTTCTTGCTGTAGTGGCATGACTGACACAGCCGTATCACTTGCTTGCTTGACTGAGCAACGAGAATTAGCGAATAACAATTTGTCCTAATGAAATAGCAAGCAATAGCCACGGGGTGGGGCAGTGCCACGCGACTGCTGCTGCTGCTGTGCATCACTGGCGAATAGACCGTTGCGAGTTTGTCTTGCGTCCTGGTAGTAGCTTGCTTGCGACATGATAACAGGTTGTCAACAGTGGGCACGGCAGGTGTCAGGTGTCCCAGTATGTAGCGGGCGCCTGTACGCATATACAAGGGCTTCGCTCGGCGGGAGTCTGATGACGCCCGCTACGCTTACGCAAGGAAAGGGGCAAAAGAGGTCCACGATGTGGCGAAGGACCGGCTTGAAAATGCCAAGAGACTGATGGTGCAGCGAAATACGTACTGCTGTACGTACCTACAACTAAACGTACAGTACCCCCCTGCCACTGACAAAAGTCACTGGGAATATTCTGGTAAGGTACTATACCCCGCTTTTGCGAGTACGTCCTAGACGCAATATAGGGCCGTGGGGAGCTAAGCTTCGCTTGTTCGAACGGGCTTTCCATTGTCATACTACCGGGTATGTGCGTAAGCGTCGTGATTGTGCTGTGCCGTGGGAGCATTTTACATATTTTCGTGTTGCGTTCGTTACGTAGCAACAAAAAAAACTTACCAACAACCACCGTCCGTATAGCAGTGCTGAACCCCCGAAACGTCGGTTGTACTGAAGGTTTCCTTATTCGGAGTCGCCAGCCAAGGAGGGCGCAAACGAGACCGCATGCACCAGGCGCTACGAGCTCGTGTAGGTTGTGTAACCTGTCTTTTGACAGAGTGTCACCAACGTGAAGTCAGGTTTTATACTTTTTGCACGGGCGTTTTTTTGACAACGGGGACGGCTAGTTACATTCCCCGCCGGACACGCAGGAACTTGAAACACTGAAACCCTGACGTACGACATCTTGCACGAGAGGAGCCCGTGAAGCGCAGCCATACACTAGGGTGCAACAGGATAAGGGGCGGTGGGCAGCAGCTATATCTTAGGTGAGACGGTTTCTCGTCCGTTCAAGTCTCACCGGGGGAGCATTGGGGCCTGTGACTCGAGCCACTTGACAGATGAGCGTAAACGAGACCATCCGACGATGTTTGAGCGTATTTCTGTCGTACTGCTATTTTCTGGCCCGGCCGTGGTGTTGCGCCGCAGCTAACATGTAGAGGTGACAGAATTTCTCGAGACGCCACGCATATTGCAACCGTCTCCACGCCGACAGCTGTTCATGTCTTGCGTCTTGTGTGTCTTTGCCCACTGGAACTCGTACGAGCGTATAGCAGGTATATTCGGCTGACATTACCCGCTGAACTTCGAGCCCCCAAAACGTGTATCTACAGTAGTATACCCCTGGTATACCTCGAGTACCGAAAACAAAAGTGAACAAGTACTCAATCTGGACTAGTAGTAACAAGAAAGAAATGACAGAGTACTCGCGAGTTACGCCACAGAGCACTAATTAAAAACCTGGAATGACTCGGCACTTGTGAGTTGTAAAGTTATATCCTTTGTTTTGCGTCCGGAAGACTTTTATTTTTTGGCAACGGGGTTTAGCCGCTAGGCAAGTCGCAGGTCCGGGCTCGGGTTTGACCCGCCCCCCGCCGCCCCGACTATTATTACAGTACAATACTACGTAGGGAGTAAGAGGCCCTCCCGCCCCCACAGCGGTAAGGCCATTGAAACAAGTAGTAATGGAGATGATAGAGGCTCAAATTAAAAATATTAGGGATACATATTGAACAAATTGACGACGAAGATTCTTATTAGGAGTACAAATTGTTAGGGAAATAGAAACGACGGGGATTGACTCAGAATCAATGCGGGTTATTTGATGGAAAAACGTTTTCATAATAGATGTGTGGGGGGACAGGGGGGGGCTGGCTGTTCCTGAGAGCACGTTTGTTGTTGCCATTTGTCGCGAAAGAGCCTTGCAAAATCCCTCGCGAGACTGGCCGTGCTGATGATCGACATCGTTTGACTCGTGAATGCATGCGTACCGATTTTTTCGTGAAAAATATAATAGGGCACAAATACTACATACTCGGCAGCATTGATCGCTGGATGTACGTCGTAGTTGGGCACATTGAACGCACGTATCATACGTACCAGCTCGTACGTACAACACTGTACTGCGGTACTGGCTGTACCATGGTAGTAGATACAGCGGTTGATATGTACGCCATATACGTACGTACTTCTCATAAGTGCACAAACAGCAGTCAATATTTTGTCGGGGGATGACATAGTATCTCCCCCCCTCCTGGGAGGGGTTCATTGTATCCCCGGAAATACGGGAATACGCTGATCGTGTGCCCGGGTATACGTACGACAGCAGTGTGTTCGTAGTACGTACGTATATTATAAATACGTGCTGCTTCTGCATACGTAAGCGCATTATTCGTACGTACGTATATACAGCAGGCACAATGTATGTACGTACGTGCACAGACAGCATGATTACACAGCATACGGCAGGCTCGCGAGAATGTCACGTGAGCACGTCACCTGTGCATCGCTCTGAACGTGATGTGTCGTCAAAGAGCTATGGTGTCTCGCGGCACCGTCTCTCTAGCACCCTCTAGACTGATATTATACCTGGTATCAAATTATTGCGCCGAATTCTTCGCATACTCGTCTATTCTTGCCATCGGAGCTGATCGGAGAGTGATCGAGATTTGCTGTAAAACCACAACCACCAAAAACAACCACAGCCACCACCACCAGCGGCAAGTTTCTGCTGCTGCTGGTGCTCAGCTGGTGGTGTGGTAGTGGTGGTGGTGCTTGACTTGAGGATGGTTGTTGGGAATTTCTGGTACCTGCTCGTACCTGGTACCTGGCAAGGGTATGCTTGTTTTGCCCAGGACCACTGGTACCTGGTAGGTAGGCCATGCGACATGACCAAGCTTCGCGAACTCCGACGGCTTTGAACACGAGCAGAGGCAGGAGGGAGGGGTGTTATATATTGATAGGGGCCTTCAGAGACGCCGTCCCTTTTTAAAGCAGTAGTAATTTCGTCGCGTACGGCGACAGAAGGAGACGTATGTACCATACGATACAAATACGACCAGAGCGAGAATAAACGATACAATCTCAGCAAAGGTTAAAAGTAGCAACCGCACTGCTGCAATACTCGTGCGTAGAGCTGCGGCGAATCGCTGTGGCCACGACGACAAGCACGGCGCAGTTACGAGTTGTACTACAGTATGTCGGCCTGCAACGTGAGAAGACGGTGCCGGGCATGCCGGCGTAGGGAGAGGCGGGCGTTTTGAAGGTGTGTGGGAGTTTTTTGTTTTCGTTTTTGCATTGATTTACTCCGTTCTTAAGTTGCTATGATAAATTGGGCATCAAAGATCACTTTGATTCAAGTATTGTTTTTTGTGCATCAGGCGAACTATATATATTAGATAGATATAGAAGTGTGTGGTGATAGATACGCTGATTTGCATTCGATTACTATTTTGGGGTAAGTTAGCCTGTGACCACGGGAATCAACCACGTCAAGTGTTGGATTAGTACGGACAGATGGAGGTACTGGATAGAGAGACCGGCACGGCTTTTAATGTAAAGACAACAACAACCACAATTCGCAATCAATCATAATTTCAACCCCACCACAGTCATTACGAGTACTCCGTCAATGACTGGCGAGTAATACAGACAGTACCTTCGCATGACTCAGTCCCTGGAGTAACAGGTACTGGAGTTATTACTTATTCCACCTTCAGTACTGCACGAATACAGGAAACAATGAACGAGTACTCGCGAGTACCTCGAGTACCGAAATATACTGAAGCGACTGACTACTCGCGAGTACCTCGGGTACCTCGAGTACCAAACGCAACAATATCTGTGTACTCGCGAGTATACCCGAAATACCAAACGCGGAAACAATTAAGGAGTGATCGCGGGTACCTGCTGTAAAATTAAAGATGCAATGGCTGAGTATACTGGTGAGTATACCTGGAGTACGAAATATAACATGAGTTAATACTCGCGAGTAGCTGCAGTAGCAAGAAAAGACTGAGTATGTGCGAGTCACCAGAGCACGAAAAAAGCTTTAATGACAAGGCACTCGGGAGTAATAGTTTCTTCCGATTTTTTGCTCTTGCGACCGGAGGATGTTTTTTTTCCTCGTTTTTACTCGTACACGGGGTTTGCTGACTTGGCGGGGCTCGCGTCGGGGCTACACCGCGACGCACCCCCTCTCGCCCAGACTACACAAGGGTGTGTGTAGCGATAAGTACCCGTCGTAGTCCATCCAATTCGGAATCATATTATTACAGGTACTATTAAGTAGGAGTACCACCGCATCACAGTTATCATTGATATTTATCAAATTACTCACGATAGTACCGCACACAACAATGTTTATTGATTCAGTCCCTGGAGTATACGAGTAAGAGCTGAAATGACCAATACTGTTTACCCGCGAGTATCACCTGGAGTACTGTATGCTATTACCGGGGACCATACTAAACACGAATATATGCTGTTAGTAAATATTTGGGAAATGCATTGATTTTGTCTGTACCGTAGGTCCTGTAATGATGAACCATAAATATGATTGAGTACTCGCGAGTATGCCTGGAGAGTACAAACAAAAAGCTGAAATGAACGAGTAGTCGCGTGTTCCTCAAGTACGAAACGCTGAAAAAACGCCGGAGTACTCGCGGGTAGCTTTGGAGTACCAAAACAAATGAAAGCACTGAGTACCAGGAACTCACGAGTACCTCGAGAAAATCAAAGAATAAACGACTGAGTACATGAGAGTTACCTGAGCACCAACCACCAAAAGGTCAAACGACTGGGTACCCTGGTCGCCAGTGATGTATTTTCGTTTTTTTTTCACTTCTCTCTCGTGACCGAAGCAACCGGAATATGTTTTGTTTTTCTCGCACACGTTGTTTGTCGGTTGGGCTGGGGATGAGAACTTGCCTCGCTCACTGCTGCTGTGCTTGATCGAGAACGACCCTTACACTCACATAACCAAAACACAGATGTATCACATGCAGGGTGAGGTATTCGGAATTCGAGAGAGATATATTAAGGACACAGAGAGCGGAGGTATGCCAGAACGGTATCCCCGAAAAGGTGGGGTATTATACGAATCAGTTGGCAGAATGGGTGGACACATGCTACGATAGAGGGGCACCATGTTTTTTCTGAGCTTCTCACTTTTGGAGCGTTATACCTCACGGAAAACAATGATTTTGGAGGAAAATAAAAGTGCTGCCGGATGATATATATCCTGACCGAAGCATACTGTGAAACATTATTCGGCACAAAAATGATAGTCCGTCGAATTTGGGTTAAGGAGCCCGATCAATCAGAAAACGATTCAGCCAAAAAGTGATACCTCTACCGTAGACCGCATCGGTACAGCAGTAGACCAACCACCTGCAGTGTTGGAGGTGATCTACGAGGAAAATGATCCGGAAATCGGCGATGCGGTGTTATGAAGAGTCATACCCTAAAAACATGGAGCGTACAGGAACTTGTGTGGCGAGACAGGTGCAAGTTTCATCCGTTAATTCACCGTTGGGTCACGGCGCGGCTGGAAGAGCTCATCACGTGGAATGTGGAAGAGTAACGTCCGAGCAATCGGGATAGCGAGGAGATCGCCGCGCACCCCGTCCCTCCTTGCTCAGTGTGCACCTTCCTCGAGTTCAATCTGCTTCAGATGACGATAAAATACCCAGCAAACTATCCTTGAAAACACCGAGCAACCTGCAGAGACAAGACCGAACCCGATTACAAATCTTGACTTGAAGGATAATACATCGCAATCCGTCAGACTCATTCTTCATTATTTTTCACATTTTGCTACATTTTTGGGAGTACTACAGCGGCCCTTAAAGCCATTGTAAACAGCTTTCCCTTTGTGGTATCCAGGACCGTTACTGTTGCGAGTGTGTGCGAATGAGAGTGCGTGCGCTCACCCTGCAGCAGTGGGAGTCGAGGGGTGGAATCGTTGCGCGAAGCTATGTATTATGCTCCTCCTGCTGTGTACCGACAAAATATATCACATCACGCTGCTGTACCAGCTTTAGCAGTGGGCTTTGGACGTTACAGCAGCCATGGGACAACTGTATTAATATGCAATACCAGCCTTATTTTCATGGCGGCTGCAAACAGTAGTTAGGTGTGCGCGTGTGCGTGCTTGTGTCGACGTGGCATCCTGAACACAATGAGCTGAGCGAGCCCGACCCACACTTCCGCTGAATATCAAACGCACCCGATCAGTACAGCAGCGATACACCAGCAGCAACGGCACAACAACAGCGAAATCGACATAAATATATATACATAGGAAGGACCGCTGTGTTCCCGGCATGCAACTTTCGACAACCCCGGCAATTCGGCAACCGCACCTCAAAGAGGAACCTTGTACCAATGTACCACTGTACTAGGTATACTCGTAGTCGTTGTGTACATGCCCCAGGTATCCATATCGTATACAAAACATTTTAGGGATCAATCTTCAGCTATATGGGCGAAATGAATAGAATACATGGCCCCCAGCCTGCCATGCAACATAGGCTCTTGCCATGTGTGCAGCGCCAAACAACCTCGCCATGCAGGAACACGAAGAGTGGACGATGCCGCTGTCGTACATAGCCTTATCGCTTGACGAACAAATGCGGAGCCACCTACATTTGACCTCACTCGGGATATTGTCTTGGAATTACACCACAGCACATTGCGAGCTTCACCTGTTTAGCTGTACAACCAAGAAAGACCAGCGCCAAAACAATGGTTGCGCTGCAGATCGCCTTTCTCGGACAGCTCACGCGTTGGGCTCTGATTTTTCCCCCCACCCCCCAGCTAAACATGCCTACTTCTCCATTGCAAAACCTGGAAAATGAACCGACTCTGTTCGCGAAAAACAGGTTTGTGGAACAGCTTGCGTCTGGCATCTAATGTCGTTTTCGCATCTCTCTGGGTCGGCGTGGCTGAGGAAGGCGATTCGCAGTGAAGCCACCATTTTCGGATTACCCCGTTGGGATTTTTGAGTTAGATAGTTGCGAGGGTCGCGAGCTTTTACTTTCAACCAAATACAAGTATAGGAGTCAAAACTCGGTGTACTGATTATTTTTGGTCTTTCCCACGACAAGCTTTTACTTCCGCACTTCCCTCGGGCCTTGCTGTGGGCCCACCTATCATGCCTTGCTATGAATCCTTCCACAAGATCAAGCCGTGCGGCAGTGTGTATTAGCCTTCATTTCCTGTATGGCGACCGTGGTTCGTGCTGCTATGCTTCTCACAAGGTGTGTCAACGAATCGGCATTTACAGCGAAAATAGTTGATGCTTTTCGATAAACAAAATACTTGGTCCTGATCGGAATATATTTGTGAGCGATAGTGTGCTCCCCGGCACGGTTTCGGCTTCCTGGCCTGCTGCTACCGAAGGCGTGTTCATGCTTTGATTGTTGTTCGGGCTTCCTGCGTGGGTTGGGTAGCTTTCTCCGTAGCTTGTGACAGACAGATACGTTTTTCTTTCCCGGAGTCGCAAGGGGTGCGGGCTCGCTGTGTCGCTGTGTCGCTGTGTGTGGGAAACAAAATCATAAAAATGGCGTCTACGTGCCGTTATAATAACAGCAGCATCCGAGTGTCCTGGCTGCACCCGATGAATTGTATTATTCCTATTGATAATTACCCGGCAGGCCGGCCAATGAAATCGCTCTAAACGCTCTATCCAGCGGCACATGGAATGCACGTGCGCTTTAAAGGTGTCGGGTGTATCTGTGCCAAGCAAGGTAAGTTGTGGTGGCTCGTCAGACGGTGGTCCTCCGGGACCCATCACACCATCCGCAATATTGTTGTCGCGTCGTTTCGCCCTTCACACTGAAATATCTCGCCCCTCGACGGTGCTGGTGCGAACTCAATACCAGCGTGTACGTGAGATGCTCTCCAATCACAGGAGTATGCTTGACGGAAATGATTATTGCTGCAATAACTTGATTTCGGGGAGTGATTGGGAAACACCAACAATAAGCTGTTGTATTTGCCGTACGGCGAGCACGAGCAATAGTCCTGTAGTACTTTTTCGCGGTGTAAATATTAAGAATACATATCCGCAGGTGCCAGGAACTTGACTGCAAGCCTTTAGCCCTTTTGCTTAACACGCGAATACTTGGCCTGTGATATATCTCTATGATGCTAGATGTGCGTCCGGTGTTGTTCAGTTTTGTTGTCAGCAGTGGGCGAGAGGAGCAGTACGGAAATGTATAATGGCCAACTCTCGGTAGTGCTTTGTTTTTTATGCAATCATAGGATCTACTTGCGACCCGGGTTGGGAGACTTGTGATAGCCGGAAGTGCCGGCGACATGCCAAGGTTGCTATCCTAGGCGTTTCGTCCCCAGGATGGCCTCTTCCGCCGCACCGACCTTAATAACGTTGCTGTCGTGCTTCAATGAATATCAGAACAATGACGAACCGTGTCCACTACTCTGCTGCTCCTTCGATATAAGTCGTGGAAATGGTGTAACTGGCCATTTTGATGATATACACGATCACACACATGGACACTATGGTTTCACGCCTGACGCTAATCGCCGATTGAGCTTCAAACAAACCACTTGCTTGGACATTGCGTTTCAATCAGGGATTAATCACGTGTAACTTAGCAGCAAGACACCAATAGTCGTTTGTGTTTATACGTACGTACCATCTCCCAACTTCTAAAACAATTGCGGTTGTGAGGCCGCGAAACCCATAAATGCTGTGCTTCGCGATCCACGAGCGGCGAGTTTGAACATACCAAGGATCAGCCCGACCCATGCTACGGTAGAGGTGCACCATGGTACGGAGTTTTTGCCTTCTGAGGCTCCTCACTTGAGGAGCTCTATACTAATAATGAGTAAAAACAGAAGTGATTGTGGAAGGAAATAACAGTGCCCGAGGAACGATTCCATGGCTTTTACTGTAACCACAGTACATCACATAAAAAAAAAAAAACAGGAAACCTGGCCCAGGCTGAGTTTCGTGTTTGAGAGAAGGTGGTTTTGACACTACTTTCAAAATCACGACTCTCAAGTTTCGTTTTTTTATATTTCTGTCGAGAACAGCCTGACTTTCGTGTTGGCCTGTTTCTTTTCAGGTGTCCTGTACTGAATACAATGTAAAATACAGAAAAAAATGAACGAAATTCCGACGGTTCCAGGTGAAAGAGTCCTGCAATATTCAGAAAACGGTTTTTATTGGAAGGCAAAGGGTGCTAACTCGCTTTCGTAGCGCACGTCGCCTTAACACTCCCTTTCCCCGTCCACCCCCCCGGCTGAGCTTCTCCAGGTCTGTTACCCTGACTGCAATCTGCGGCATGGATGGGAATTTGCTCCCATGACTCCTGCAGGCGGCAAATACCCTTCAACGTCGAGGGCAAGAAGGCATTGTACTGCAGGCAACATACAGAGCATGGCATGGCGGACGTGCCCCGGTGGAAGTGCTGGCATGGCTCCTGCGCGACTCGACCGAGCTTCAATGTCGAGGGCAGTGACACTGCGGCGTACTGCAAGCAGCATGCTGAGGACGGTATGTTTAACGTCTGCGTTAAACGTTGCTCGCATCCCTTGTGCGCGAGGCGAGCGAACTTCGATGTCGAGGGCAGCAAGACGGCGGCGTACTGCAAGCAGCATGCAGACGACGGTATGGTTAACGTCTGCGATAAACTTTGCTCGCATGCCTCCTGCACGAGGCGACCGAGCTTCAATGTCGAGGGCAGCAAGACGGCGGCGTACTGCAAGCAGCATGCAGAGGATGGCATGGTGAATGTTTCTACCAAGCGTTGCACACATGCCTCCTGCACGAGGAACGCGTCCTTCAATGTCGAGGGCGGCAGGACGGCGGTGTACTGCAAGCAACATGCTGAGGACGGAATGGTTAACGTCTGCAATAAGCTTTGCTCGCATGCCTCCTGCACGAGGCGACCGAGCTTTAATGTCGAGGGCAGTAAGACGGCGGCGTACTGCAAGCAGCATGGAGAGGAAGGTATGGTGAATGTTTCTACCAAGCGTTGCACACATGCCTCCTGCACGAGGGACGCGTCCTTCAATATCGAGGGCGGCAAGACGGCGGTGTACTGCAAGCAACATGCTGAGGACGGCATGGTGCATGTTTTCAAAGAACTTTGCACACATACCTCCTGCACGAGGTACCCGTCCTTCAATGTCGAGGGCAGCACGAAGGCGGTGTACTGCAAGCAGCATGCTGAGGACGGAATGGTTAACGTGAACGGTAGGCGTTGCGCGCATGCCTTGTGCACGACGCGAGCGACTTTTAATGTCGAGGGAAGCAAGACGGCGGCGTACTGCAAGCAGCATGCTGACGACGGCATTATGAATATTTACACCAAGCGTTGCACACATGCCTCCTGCACGAGGAACGCGTCCTTTAATGTCGAGGACAGCAAAACGGCGGTGTACTGCAAGCAGCATGCTGACGACGGAATGGTTAACGTGTGCGGTAGGCGTTGCGCGCACGCCTTGTGCACGACGCGAGCGAATTTCAATGTCGAGGGCAGCAAGACGGCGGCGTACTGCAAGCAGCATGCTGACGACGGAATGGTTAACGTGTACGGTAGGCGTTGCGCGCATGCCTTGTGCACGACGCGAGCGAGTTTCAATGTCGAGGGCAGCAAGACGGCGGCGTACTGCAAGCAGCATGCTGACGACGGCATGGTAAATATTTACAACATGCATTCCACACATACCTCGTGCACGAGAGACGCGTCCTTTAATATCGAGGGCCGCAAGACGGCGGTGTACTGCGAGCAACATGCTAAAAACGGCATGATGCATGTTTTCAACAAGTTTTGCACAGATACCTCCTGCACGAGGTACCCGTCCTTCAATGTCGAGGGCAGCACGAAGGCGGCGTACTGCAAGCAACACGCCGAGGACGGCATGGTGGACGTTTGCAACACAAGATGCTCGCACGCCTCTTGCACGAGGCGACCAAGCTTCAATGCCGAGGGCATTAAGCGCGCAGCGTACTGCAACCAACACGCCGTGGGGGGTATGGTTTCTGTGAACAGCAAGCGATGCTTAATTGAATTATGCACGAGGGCACCGAGCTTCAATGTCGAGGGTAAGGAGAGGGCAGCGTACTGCAAACAACATGCCGAGAACGGCATGGTGGACGTTTACAACAAGCGTTGCTCATATCTCTCTTGCACGAAGCGACCGTGCTTCGATGTCGAGGGCAACAAGAAGGCCGCATGCTGCGAGCGACATGCCGAGAACTGTCTGGTGAATGTCAGCAGCGAGGGTTGTCGGCATGACTCGTGCATCACGAAACCAAAGTTTAACGTCGAGGGGAGCAAGACGCCGGTATATTGTCGAAAACATGCCGAGGGTGGCATGGTGGACATCATCAGCAAGCGTTGCTCGCATAATGCCTACATGAAGAACCCGAGCTGGGGTGTGGCGTCTGACCATGCGCCTACTACATGCCTTTGTCATAAGGGCGACATCTTGGGCGGCCCCGTGATACAATTCGCAACACGGTGCACAATCATGCGTTGTAGGAAAGTACCGCTTCACGGACTCGAGGGGCAACCGCCTACTCACTGCCTTGATCATGCCCTTCTTAAGGACGGCCTCGTATGGACTGTCGGAAACACTCTGGGCAAGAAGCGGTGCCGCATCCCGCTCGACGAAGCCGTACAGGACCGCTCATTTGACGTTAAAACTGAGTGCCGGTTTTGAAGCATTTCAAAGCTAACGCTAACGTATACTATGTGCTTGCCATCCGGTCGTGTCCGGCGGCCTTCGATTGCAAGGCGGCAGGTGCCTTCGATTGCAGGGAGGCCGGTGAAGTTCTCTATATAATTAAACAGGCGTTATCAGTGGTGCGTGCTACGATTGGAGTAACACACGTTTGGCCTAGAATAATGGTTGGACTGACGGAACTACCCAGCTGCTGTACCGTTGAGACCCCGCTAATAGGGTGGTTGCGAATAATGTGGTTGGGTTGGATGGGGTTTCTTGCAGTCTGTTTTCTAGATAATACCAATTAGTTCAACTCACGAAAAATAATTCCTCTACGACGTACAGAAAAAGCGATTCAACAAACCTATTTAAACCTTAGTATTTTTGTGTCTGGTAGGTTGGTGAGCTAGTTACCTCCCTATTGGCTAGTGCCTTCGAGCTAGCTCTTTTAAACGAACAGACTCTCCACGTTTTTTTTTGTCGTTTTTTCAATTGTTTTAGTTACCCGAACAAATTGGAGCATCGCATACTCATACACCCTCGTAGTGTGTTACAGTACTGCTTGTGGAATAGCTAGGCCACGGGGTTGTCGTGACCCATACATAGTTTTTTTTTTGTAATCTCAAAACTACGTTTTTAGTCGACACGCAAACGTCCTCAAGCCTGGAGGCTCAGAATTTATTACACCACTGAAGATGCAACCCTAACGTGGAACTACCCGTCCAGTACGCAGCATATAGGTGGTGAGTGCCTTTGGACGTTGGCCGCGTTTTGAACGTTTTCGCCGCCTGTATGATGTTTCCCATGGATCTCACTGTTTAGAGGCTCGCAGGGCAGACCTTTTTCGGTTGTCCGAGGCAATTGAAGTGGCACTATTTACGAATATCTCTGGCTCGGACTAGCTACGTGTCTCCCCCGAAGTAGACGCATGCCACGCTAGAGGTGCACCACTGTTTGTCTGAGGGCGGTCACTTGAGGAGTTTTGTATGCCCCACCCCAAACCGGAAGTGAAAGGCCGGGGGAAACGCTAAACTCCGATCAGCAATTCCATGCCCTCGGTGTACCACAAAACATATTGTAAACAAATGATGAAAGACCGACGATATTGGTTTAAGGAGACCAGCAATTTATGAAACGGTTCTGCCAAAACGTGCCACCTCTACCGTAGCACGCGCCCATAGCGGTCAAGACTAAGTACACTTGGCAAAAGCACTGTAATATATTGGTTTCAAAGTCGATCGCCCCAATGGTCTACTGTAGTAGCACCGTCGGATGCTACTAGGAGTTGTTTTTGGGGTTCAAACCTCACGTGGGTCTGACTTTTGAGTATATTTGCAAACATACGTAACAAAAAACAATAATCTGCTGGGAGCGCCTAGTAGCGCTGGTGGGCGCAATGCGGTGCTATCTGACGAGGGAAGAAAAGGTATGGAGTCTTCTCACGATGAAAATGCGAGGAGAAAATCTCAGTGGTGGGAAGGGAGAAGGGCCCAATGTTTCACCCCGAATTGGAGTCAGGGCTACCAAAGAAACATAAATGAGGGCTAAGATAAACAATGGGAATTAAATATATATATATATGTATCTGTTACTAGTGCTGAATGTCATTGCCTCCCGTGAATAGTACATTTCTCGACTGAGGAACTACCCGTAGCCTAATAACGCGTGCTACGATAGAGGTAACTAGTTTCGGCTGAACTGGTTTGCGGATGGTTGGTCTTTCTAACCCGAAATAGTCGGACCATATTTCTTGTGTTTTGCTATACGGTGCATTGTATACTTAGGCCGTGGTATTGTTCCTCGGGTAGTAGCAAGTTTTTATTTTTCCAAGCCAGATTTAGGGTGAGGTATAAAGCCCACCTCGTGTGACCGACACCCTCAGAGGTGCACCTCTACCGTAGCATGTGTCACATATTGCTCGAAGCACCGCCGTTTGGGTTTGACCAGGATAGTATCTCTTGGTTACATGATGACATGGATTTGGCATCGGATTGCACGTTCATTCTTTTCACAGAGTCAGACAGAGTCAGGTAAGGTTTTGCGGGAGGTACCAGTACTAGTGCAAGCTCCCCAAGTCAGGAAAGAGCCACTAAAAGTTATGGTAGCTCGCACCCCTGTACTGTATTATGGGAGCCCTTCCTAAAATAGAAGCCCACACCCCCCCCCTCCCTCAAACTGGAGTCGCCTCTTAAAATAACCTTCCCCCCCGCCTTCAAACACAAGCCACCAAGAATGACCCCGCTCTCCTTCCGATCGGTACTCATTCTTTCCGAAGGGGGGGTGTTCTGCTGGGTGCCTTGCCTTCTAGGGGGGGGGGTGGTGAACACTACATGACCGGGTTTATATCGATAACGTTAGGTGTTAGTCGTCGCGACGTTGGTGAAAAACACATGCCCTCGTGTGTATTAGCGTGTCCACAGCTCTCTGACCCGTATAGCCCCAGCCCGGATTACAGGATCAAGATGTGTTTATACTCAAGGCTACCCAGATAACAACTATTAGACATTCGGCAGCGATCGCCACAAACTCAATTCTTGGGTAGGTCCTTGTAAGTCGACTTTGGGCTGTGTGCGGCACATCCGGTGCGTGAAGCAAGTTATATTTCAAGTATCCATGTTCCAGTATCGACCATTGTTTCATCAATTCTGGTCTACCGGCGCGTAAGGTATGTTCTAGTTTCGTCGGTATCAGCGTGCGAAGAACGCCCGCCACCACATGTATATTGGCCTGTGGCTTGACGATGGAATCAGAAGAAGAAACAGTAATCTTCGGTTGGCCTCTCGACGAATTTCGCTATTGACAACAGTTCAACTTTTCCGTCGATCTAATCCGTACTGTAGCCAGATATGCCGGCGGGTCTTGTTTCTGGGCACTTTTGGTAGCCTCCACACTACAAAACATGACAGCCTGTGGATCTTATAGTACGTCAGCGCAACACTCGCATGCTGGAAACCATTTTCAGTTTGAGTTGGAAGACTTTCACGATATTGCGCTTGAAGTTGATCGGGATGACGTAGTGGCCAGTGTCGAATTTGAGGATGCTACTGTAGGAATATCTGTAGCACGACATTCCGGCCTGAACTCGGCTCACGAAACCTAGCAACGGTAGTGATCCACCCTTCAAGCACACTAAATGACTTGTCACCACTGCTTGTGGAAGGTTCCACACGAACCCTGGTCGACGTGCAGACCACCGCAACGTGTACCCCCATATTGGCGAGGTCACGTCGGATCATACCGCCACTGATACAGTGCCGGCTCACGCAAAGGCCGTCGTCTTGGCAACGCGCCAAAATAATTTCGTGTGACTACATCAAAACAACCATAACAACAGTGGATACACGAACTACCCCAGGGTTACACATAACATTACTCCTCGAGTAATGCATCAGGCATGAGAGTAGTGCAATTGAAACCTACAAAACAAACTCCCAGATCAAAGGCGGCTCCATGTGACGCCAGTACGACAGCGCCAGCAGCTTTCCGTCTCTCTAATGCTGTCGAAGTATTACTGGACGTGGTGGCTAGCCCATCGTTTCACCAACACTGGACGCCCCCCGCCCCGGAGACATTTTCTACTGTGGGAATGCACACTCCGGTCATGCGCGCAGAGACTACGAAGTGTCCAATCTGCAAGTACTCGCACATTCCGATGAAGGTATCAGCCTGTGAATGTGGTATTATTAGCCCGACTCACGGCAGCGAAAAGTTACACTTTCCGCTCCGCCTACAAAATAATCGTAGAGTTCATAGTGTCGACTACTTCAGCACGCGTTGGGGCCCACCACCGCCGGAGACCGACGACACGTGACGCTCCCGGGGCATTCGATCAGGAACGTCAAGGTCGTACATGGTGATTACAGCAACGGCTACTCCGTGTTTAGCGGGATGACACCAAGTTGGTGCTGGAGTTGCAATACTAGCGACCGTACCGCACGGGCGCCACATGACCCGGTGATACCTCTACCGTGGAGTTGTCATGCTGCTCGTACATGGCTGGGAACACCAAAGTTGGCTTCGGTTTTTGTCGTTATCCCATATTTCCTTTATGTCCTAAATGCTTCTTATACCCCTTTCTACCCCATATTTATCTTGTGAAGGGCCCCTTATATCTCTCAAAAGGGGTCCCAAAGGGGTAAAACCCTCGTCAGTCAAGAAAAAGGTTATCCTCCCGCCGAAGGGCGAGTCTCTACTTTCCTACGAATAGCTGTGCTTGGCATGTGGATGTTTTCCTTCGTGAAGGTTGCAATTATTTCGCCGGTGTAAGCTCAACGCCGGTATCAAGTGTGCCCGACGACTTGACCCTCGCGAGTATGCATTGATCTGCATCACAACCCTCCCTTACATTCAACGGTGTCATAGGACTAGGCTAGCGCGATCATTGGCAAGCGAGCCGGGCGCCCCCTTATAAGAGAGCATGGTCCCTCAGTTTTGTGTGGGTTTTGTTTTATAGCTGTATACCGCGCCGTGCCACCAGTCGCCTACGATATCGTTATCCTATTCGTTTTGGGCGCGGACTTGATTATTGAGAGCGCTACGACCCCTACACTACCACGACCTTGGCTTATGAGGGGCCTTGACATGCTCTCTTCGCAGATGGGGATTTTTCAACCCCCCGAGAGGTCCAATATTAATAGTGAAATTAGTTATTGCCCGGAACAGACAAAGTTGGGATATCCTCAGGAAAACCCGGATGAGCAGGAGGGGCTCACAAATAAGAATACCCACAACGCGTTGACAGGATCCCAGGACAGTGTGTGATGGCAGTGTGTGATGATGGGCTCGGTACGGGCCTCTCTACGCCCTTGATCCTGTTATACGTGATCGTCGAACTGGTCCACACATACTTTGGTCCCGTTTGTAGACACGTTTCGCACAAAATCACTGCCGCAGTCGACGATCAGCTCGAACCTACCATGTATAGTGTTACTCCGGTGCTAGAGGACCTACAAGTGCTCGCGACATGCGTTCGAGACACGAAAATAATCACCGCCTCCAAGCATTCACCTGTGATGTCGCCTGTGCCGGAAACAAACAGCCTGACACTCTGTATTGACCAGACTGTATCTAAGGTTTTGCATCATCTCCGTCAAAGGATACCCTGTGTTCCACAAGCTGCAAGTTTCAGACACCTACAAGAACAACTGTTTTTTGGCGGGGGGGTTGCCAGCGAACTACGTTGTAGTGGTACTCCATGTGCACCTCGAATGTGGAATCTCCAGGCACACTGCTCGGGCTACTCATCCCTGTGCACTCAACTCTGATCGTTTCGAAAAAATAAAATTAATAAACAAACTGTCGAGCCTCTCAAATAAATTCGAGATATCCGGAATTGGTTCAGCAGTGGTTTACCGCCGAACAACGCTTAGCAAACTACGAGGGTGAAAAACGTCTATCGTAACAAACAAAACCATTGTGTTATTCTATCGGGAAACCGTTACAACCCCGTGCTAAGAAATCAGCAACGGCAATTTTGCTCGGAGCGACATGGACAAATACATATTTCATTCCCAAAAATACATAAAAAGGCCTGCTAGAAGTGTATTGCACCATCCTTCTGGAATGGTGTTACACAGAGTCGTGCGGTGATACGGCGTTCCCCCATGACAGTGCTGTGGAGTTAGAAGCGGCGTGAAAATGGCATACAACGGACCATAAACCATGTCAACATGCAAAGCATTGGTTACTTCGTAGAGGGGTCAAACATTCTGTACAATATCCACACAACTTCCACCAGGTGAGTTCTGAATGATCAACATCTACAAACCAGCCGCACCGTGAACGTTGATACTGAATGAAAAAGGGACGTTCCAGACGAGTTCAGAATATTTGCGAATGCTCTTGTTAGAAAAAGGTCAGAGTCTAAGTAAACCGTGTTCAACCGTTGTTATCTCGAGCACCGAATCGGGACGACTACCGTGTGCGCCCCTTTCTGAAAGCGCTTTCGACTATGACGTGTGTTGATGTCACACGACGGCGAGGAAGTACCGATAGTTTCGTCCTGTGATTATCTGCTTTCCAAATGCCTCATGCAAAGTCTGAGCGGCGGCTCCCTACTCCGTCGCCGGTGTAAACTCAACAAATCACAACCTTGATATCAGCCCGAAGCTCTGCAGCGTCTACGATATGCAGGGGCTTGGTAATGTTCCACTTTTTCTAAACCTTCCAGACCTTTCATGAGTTTGGAGGAATATCTGGGGTAGTTTCATAGCCAAGATCTCCAGTCGACAAGACTGCCGCGCGCCAAACTCGGACGGAAACCTTCAAACTAGTGAGAAAAAAGCATAACAGTATTGGAGATATCACATCATAACCTCAACCATTGGGGAGACTCCTACAAGAATATAAGGCATATTCATTACATATTTAACTCTGCCCCCGAAAATGAACACTCCACGGATTAAGGCACCGTAACCACATTAATCTGCGGGCTAGTTAGAACCCGTTCAAAAAGAACACTCGGTTTTTACAGGTTCCTTAGGGCACCGCATGATTGGCTAGCACTACTTATTATGCAGCTACAGTAGCTGTTCCTACGATACCAACAAGCCCGTCCTCGATGGGGGCGTGATCGGGGCAGTTGGTAGGCTGGCCCCCGTCGCGTCACCATCGCGAAACTTTACTGCAGCCTGTGATCTTGCATCTGGCTTGGAAGTTGATCACAGGTCCGACCAAGATATCACCCTTATGGCCGGTGCATACAGTTGCCGCGCCGTCCGTTAGCACTCCCCACAATGCCCACTTTAGGCAGGAGTCATGTGAGCAACCACGCTTGCGGGTGCGGGTGCCCACCATCCCAGAAACAGCATGTTGGTTGCAGTAAAGAGCAGTCTTGCTTTCCTCGACGTTCAAGGACGGCCAACTTGCGCAGGAGTAGTGCAAGCATTGCTTGTCGCGCACGTTTACCGTGCCGTCCTTAGCATGTTGCTTGCAGTAGAAAGCAGTCTTGTTGCCCTCGAGGTTGAACGACGGAAACCTTGTACAGGAGTCATGCAAGCATAGCTTCTCGTGCACGTTCACCATGCTGTCCTCAGCATGTTTTTTGCAGTACAGAGCAGTTTTTATGCCCTCGACGTTGTAGCTTGGGTGCCTCGACCAAACGTGATCCAAGCATAGCTTCTCGCGCACGTCCACTATGCGGTCCTCAGCATGTTGCTTGCAGTAGAGAGCTGTCTTGTTGCCCTCGACGTGAAATGCCGGCCGGCTTGCGCAAGAGTCATGCACGCATTTGTTCTTGCGCACGTTCACCATGCCGTCCTTGCTATGTTTCTTGCAGTAGAGTGCAGTCTTGCTGCCGTCGACGTTGAAGCTTGGGGTCCTCGAGCAGGAGCCATGCAAGCATTGCTTGCTGTGCATGTTCACCATGCCGTCCTTGTCATGTTGCTTGCAGTAGAGAACAGTCTTGCTGCCCTCGACGTTGAAAGACGGCCGGCTTGAGCAGGCGTCGTGCAGGTATTGCTTCTCGCGCACGTTCACCAGGCCGTCTTCATCATTTTGCTTGTAGTGGAGAACAGTCTTGCTGCCCTCGACGTTGAAAGACGGCCGGCTTAAGCAGGCGTCATGCAGGCATTTCTTGTCTCGCACTTTTAACATGCCGTATTCAGCATGTTGCCTGAAGTACGTCGCCGTCTTGATGCCCTCGGTGTTGAAGCTTGGGTATCTCGAGCAGGAGTCATGCAGGAATCATTTGGCGCGCACGTTAACCATGCTGTCCTCAGCATGTTGCCTGCAGTACTTCGCTGTCTTGCTGCCCTCGGTATTGAAGTTTGGGTACCTCAAGCAAGAGTCATGGAAGCATTTATTGGCGCGCACGTTAACCATGCCGTCATTAGCATGTTGCTCGCAGTAGAGAGTAGCCTTGCAGCCGTAGACACTGAAGGCCGGCGACTTTGTGCAGGAGCCATCCCAGCATTGCTTGTCGCGCACGTTCACCATGCCGTGCTTAGCATGTTGTAATGTGGTGCTCTACAGCTATAGATGGGACACCACAAAGATTGTTCGCGTGTTCTCCTTGGTAGACCAGACAGGCCTAGAGGAACGTTCTGAACCATCAGAAGATTCCATAATGTTCTGAACCATCAGAAGATTCCATAATGTCGGACCTCCCGATAGGAACTAGAGAAGTTCTCATAAAGCAGATAGGAATGTTCTTATAGGAGGACATTCCCATAATAAGCGGATAGACCGTAGATTTAAGAAGTAGACCTAACCGAGTAACGGACTTCTTATATTAGCGGAGATTTATAACAGCCCGACTACCGGGCCATTGGAGAAGAGAACCCGAGAGCCTGGAAGAGGCTCTCGCCTCCTCTCCCACTTCTCATCTTTCCCCTCATCTTCCAGTCATCATCAGAGGTTAAATAATAATAACAAGAGGTCTTTCCATATCGAAGAAGAAGCTCGCTTTCAAGCTCAAGCAACGAACAAGCGTACTCCATTCCCTTCTATCATCGTCTCTACTCGGTCATCACTTCACACCTGGCGTCGTCGGCACACCTGACGGCGAACGGCAGGACCGCTGAGCTTGGATCGCCTTTACTTCC
Organism: Saccharina japonica; assembly: GCA_008828725.1. Classification (NCBI taxonomy): domain Eukaryota; class Phaeophyceae; order Laminariales; family Laminariaceae; genus Saccharina; species Saccharina japonica. The sequence continues at coordinate 844,151 of MEHQ01001746.1, read as the reverse complement.
CTTCTTTATGTGAGATTTGTTTTTTTTTTTCTCTTCCTCTGGTTTTTATTTCTCATGGTTGAATAGAAGAAGTCATTTTATTTGTACCTTTATTTTCTTTGCAGCTTAGTAGAGCAGGGTAGCACGTAGCCAACAATCACAACACGAGTGAGCGAGGCAACATGCATTGCTTTCCTTAGTGCTGTAGGCAGTGGCTTCTCCGCGCGTAGAGGATACAGTCTCACTACGAGCAGCGCTGTAGCCCAAGTACCTGGTACGAAGCAGAGCATTTCGTAGTTCATTAGCTAATTTCCTGCCTCTCTTAACAGCTCTCGATGTCATGGTATAAAACCGTACACTGTTTGTGAGGAGCTACCATTGAGGAGACGTGTACACGTGTGGGTTAAAACCTACGCGTGTACCTCAACAGTAGCAGTAGCCACTTGCTCCTCCCGTTGATTTCGAGGCGCATATGCACGCCGTCCAGACTCCGTAATGAGCGCGCTCTCTTGATGCATGCGATCGGCTAGTACGCTTGCAAATTTTGTGCCCTCTACTACGTCCCCCTCGCGCGTCCTTCATTTTTGAGACGTACCCAGGTCAGGTTGTTCTCTGGATTTTTGTTTTTTTTTTCCTTAATATAACACGTGCCGACGCGTAACGATTTTTGTGCGATAATAACACGTTGCTCCTTAGCGTAGCGTTCATGGCTTCAGGCTTGAGTACGTGTACACAATGCCTCGTATATTTTCTCTTTGTTTCCATTGCTTAAACAGGATGTGCTTACCTATGTACAGCAGTACAGCAGTGCACGTCCTATCAAAGTCAGTGTTTCTTATTTTTCGGCGGGAAATGGACCTGCTCGTACGGTACAGCAGAATCCACTGCCCCCCCCCCCCAACTTGAAAATATACACAAGTATATACGAACGTATATACATATGTACTCGTATACTCGAGCTCCCGTACGAGACGCGGGGCGACATTAGTACGACAGTATAGCAGAGCCCGTTTGTACCCCCACCAGAGACACATATGCACGTATGATACGAACGAACGTTATGTACGTATGTATGTCCCAGTTAGGTACCCCAAGAAAAGGCTCCACTATGCCGATGGCGGCCCCTTGTCATTTTTCCAGTCGTCGTATCCTTCTTTGCCCGACTCAGAGCACGTACCGGATAATTTTTTTTTTGGGGTTCGCAGGCTGAGTAGGTTTTGCAATAATTATCAGTAGGAATTGCGCACACACGCAGACACCGAAACATCGTGCGTGGCCACCGCAGAGGAAATAGCTTATAATTTTGGAATTGAGCTGCAACAATATGTACGTAGTGATTTAAAAAGCCTGATAGCGTCATAATAATTTTCTTGTTGTTATCACGCTATGCCTCCAGTGTCCGCGCATCGTCCCGTGCTCCAGAGTTTGTTGTTTCATCTCGAGCAGAGATGTTACGGCGGAGTCACAATCGTTGTCAACCATTAGTAATAAACACGTACGACTGCTACGTACGACTGCTGCCCTTCCTTTTTGTTTTTTTTTTCTCTCTTTTTTTTTCTCGATTCATGTCGCCAGGCTACACATACGTACTGTCCAATCCTTGCCGTAAATGGTTGCTGTTTACCGGCGGCGTCTTCTGCCCTTTGCTCTCTGACGACAAGGTACATACATGCTCCCCAAATAAATCCCGTATGAAACAGCAGTTATGCTTTTATTCATACCGATCGGATAATTGCGACGTAGACTTGAAAAGGGCTCACGGTCTCTTGCCTGACAAAGCTATTGACACAACAAGTACGTAACAATGTTGCTTGCAGTAACGAGTAGTCTTGCTGCCCTTTTTGTTAAAGCACAGCTGCCGCGTCCAAGAGTCGTGTAAGCATCGCTTGGCGCGCACGTTCATCATGCTGTCCTCGGCATGTTCCCTGCAGTACGCCCCTGTCTTGCTGCCCTCGACGTTGAAGTACGATCGTTTCTTGCAGAAGTCATACCGGCAACACACCATTATTGCCGTTAGTTGCGGCTGCGGAAATTTGCCAGAGGCAGGTTGGCAAGAGAGATGGACAGAAAATGGAGCGTTAAGGCTGAGCTGTGCAAACTTGCCGTTGGTGGTACACGGGTCAAACACAACGGACTATGAGGGTCTGGCGAACGCGAGTCGTCGCAACTTTTATTATACTAACATCGGCAACTTACCTCGAACATGGTTACGTACTATGAACTCAAGGCCCCAATGACAGTACACGCACGTAGAAACACGTCGGGAATTTTCGCCTTTGCAGCTCCATTGTGTAGGGTCAGATCCCCGGTTGCAAACCTTTGCGAGCGAGAAAGCCCTCTGCGTTGACTGAGATATGAGCACCCGCGTGTGAGAAAAAAAGTATTCGTCAAAAGCCCGCCGCGTGTGAGATACTTCTCGAGTTCATGGAGTTGAGTTCTAGACCAATGGGGCAGTCACGCCGAGTGTAAACATCGCTGTCACTATGCATGCGTTTCACTGTAACAGCACGGCAGAACGGGAACACGAGGGTGATATTTCAATGTCATGTTGTAGAGCTACACAAGCGTGGGTTTAATTGCGTGGGAAGACCGTGTTTTTTTGCGACGAACAATCCATGGAGTAAATTCAGGCGAGCGGAATCATATTTAACAGCTTCTAGATTCCTTACGACTCATACGGATCACTCAGGGGCGGCAACGCGAAACGCTCGGTGAAGGAAGTCACTCAAACCCTTCTTACGATAGGAGGGTATTGTACCGTGTTTTGGCAAAAAATAATTTCTGAATGACGGGCTCCTTAACCCAAACAATATTCGGAATACCCATCGTTTTCTTGCAAACATGATTTTAAGTTCACCCATTAATAGACTATGGAATTGTTTGTCTGGTTGGCACTTTAATTTTCATCTAAAAAAAAACAATAACTTATGTGAAGTGTAGATCTGCCGAATTGACCGCCATCACAAACACTATGGGGCACGTCTACCTTGGAAGGTGTCTTCAACGACATTCTACGGGGATCGTTACCCACTCCGCCTAACGGGAGTCCGTATTTCCGGTCGAAACAAAACGAAGTAATGACATTTAATGACAAATCAATAAGAGACGGGTGCTGATTGACAACTGACAGGAATCTCGAGGCGCTCACATACTGGATACAGACCGGACAGCATTCAAAAAGTGCGACTTAAAGAGACCACCGGTGAAGCCATACCCTGTTGAACAAAAAGGGGGAGACGGCTCGCAACCGTGTACTTTACCTTGTTGGTACGACCCTATTTATGAATATTAACTATTTGCAGCAGATGGAAACCTGAAGCAAATGTTAACTCAAACCTTAACTCACAGCAAGGGAGCCGCGAATACGAACAATCACTGTCATTGTTTTCTTAATCAACCCTTCAGGTGAATGCTACGGGAGTTACTAGGATACGTACAGCGTACGCGGCCCAAGGGGCATACCAGGTGCAACAGACCAGACACCGGGTGGTTACTGTAGCCCTTCACGGTGGGTGGGACGCATGCTACGGTGGAGGTGCACCATTGTTTTTTTAGAGAGTGATTGGTCACTTGAGGAGCTCAATACCTCTCACCCCAAAACTGATTATGGAGGAAAACGAATAATCTACCGGGTGAGCAATCACATGTCCTAAGTATCAAAAAAAGGAAAAACACAGAAACACAACAAACAAACAAATTTCGACGATTTAGGACTCAGGCTCAGCCAAAATTTCAGAAACCGTTTCAGCCAAAACATGCTACCTTCATCGTAGCACGCGTCGTGGCAGCAAATTCGTTGAGCCTACTGCAAACATGAAAGGGAAACAATTGCGTGTAAACCATATAAGGCATATTTCAGTGATAGTCATAGGACCATCGATCGGCATGCCGTACCGATCCAACTACAGGGAGGCCGTTCCAACCTATAGCATCGACTGCAAGCTGCAGATCTTGTGCTAGTGGCCATGTTGATTCAACCACAATCGATCCGCGATTAGCTGGCTGATAGTATTTTTTGGCCATGCTGTAGGTAAGCGTGTGCGACTCTAACTTATGATGCTGTGGTTTGTGTGAACGTCTTCGCACGCAATAATCTTCAAAATAAACGTGCGGGACTCACACGTCCTAGTATGGTGCATTGCTAGATAAGGCGGTATAACTCGATATATACTCTTAGGAATGAAAAACAGCGTAAAATCTATTCGTTGCAGGTTCGGGTTATTGCACGTCACGTGACAATGTTACACATACCACATATAGAGCATGCACCTACAGCACACCTTTACCGTCTAGGTACACGTGCCTGGTGTCAGACATATGTGTTTCAGAAAACGAAAACCATCAATCTATATTGCGTTTTTCCGTGCGGAGGTTTCCTGGGTTTTTATGCTATGTTTCGAACCATTTTTTGCCTCATAATTGTCAATGAACCGCCTATTTGCATAACCTTTTCCTGAGGGGGAGGCTCATTTAGAACAGATCATTTATAAAAACGGGTATGAGCTCGTATCGGAATTAGCCCGCCTGGTAAGGGCTGGCATTCTGAATATTGCAAAACGTGACCTAGACATCAGGCAACAAAATGATCTGGGACCCCATTTTGTATCGTTTGAATACGAATAACCTGTTGATTCATTTTGAAATATTGAACGAGAAACAAATAGTCGACCCTGTGTCAAACCCGGGATCATATTACTGATTGAACTAATCCGAAATTTCGCGAAATGTCTAATGTTTTGTCCAAACGGTGTGTTCAGCCCATTTGGTTGCATTTTCAATCAAGTTTGTTTTTCGGATAACCTGCCACTAACCTGACTCGACTGTGCTGCAGAAAATGGGATATTTTATGTATTTTTTCTTCATGATTTCGCCAAACTTTGCATCATATCAGTCAGTGTGTTTATTTATATATGTAAGTCTCCGTCGCGGTGCTCAAAGTGAAGAAGGTCTATCCTGCGCAAAACCGGTGATCTCCGACAACAATATAGGGCATACAAAGGGCTTCGCCGGCGACCTAAACGAGGAAATCTTAGCAGCATTGTGTCGATGGATGAGAATCAGACGTACTGTCAAGAGTTGAGAGCGCTTTGCACGAGGCCTCCGGAGAGTGACAACCGTACTCGTAGTATTTGTGACACTGCTGTTGGTGTATCAATATGTGTGTGCTCTTATGTATCATGGTCACAAACCTGACACATGCGCATTGTATGCTGTACAGCGCTGCCTACTGTGCCAACAACAACGACAACAGGAATACCAACTGATATGTGTGCATTTATTTGATACTGGTGATACATACCGTAAAACACGCAAGAAAGCACACCCCTCTTAAATAGCACACCCTCTCACACACCCCCACATAAGCGCACCGGGTTGTATAAATTTTACTTCGTTTTTTCAACGTCACTTTATCACCGGGGGTACGTGAGATAACACAAACCCTACGCATGTTCGCCTGAAGACAGTGTCTAACTCCACATGTATCACATCACCTGGTGGATTGATATCATTCACATTACACAATCAACCCGCACCGGTATGGACACCAGCATGGAGGCAACTGCTGCGCTCCCTCACAGTGGGCCGAACGAGTCTGCGGCTTCGACCCCACCTGTAGCTACTGCTGCCGCGCCTCGGGCGACGATGATGTCGTTTTTAGCTGGGACTAGCGTGCTTACCGGTAACTGGCACTAATGTTACAACGTCTCCTACGCCCGCCGTGTCCCAAGCCCCGACTACTGGTACCGGTACCGGCGAAGCACCCGCAGCTATTGCAGCAACGCCCAACGCGCCAGCCAAAGGGCCCGAGATCCCGTCGGCAGCGGAGCCCCCCTGAAGGCTACTGGCGCAGTGGGTGAAGAAATCTTGGGACAAGATTGATGGCAACGTCGCCCGTTCAAGCTGGGACAAGGCTGGTCTGCTTCTTGCCCTCGACGGCTGGGGAGACGAGGCTTGGGCCAGAAAGAAGCGCAACTCGGACGGCCATGGGAAACCGTTGGACGCGGATTCCGGCGAGGAAGAGGGTGGAGCTGAGGTTAACTTGCTTGAGGTGTTTGACACCAACGACGACGACGACACGGACGCGGTCGCGAAGGACCAGGAGCACCGCGATGTTAAAGAAGTGGGATAGGGCGGGGGGTCGGGAGGCGGGGATGGATCCAACCAGGATGCTGGCAGGGGAGCTGACCAGCCACCTGATGTTTACTTTCCCTGACGTTGCTGCTGCATATGAGTTCATGTGGGCGTGTTATTCTTTACTCGGTGGTAGTGCTTGTAACGCCTGCTTGAGTCAACTGTTGCGATCCGAAACGACTCGGTGCACGCACCGGTAACCCAGTACGCATTACAGGTAGGTATGGTATGTATGGTATGCGTTCCTGTGGGAGTGTTTTATTTGTCCGGTGGTGTGCTTGTAGCGTCTGGTTGGGTCAACTGTTGCCATCTATAACGACATGGTACACGTATCCCAGTACGCGGTACTGGTGCGGTACAGGCTGGTTCAAGTATACCGCGGAAAGTTCACCTAGTGGGCAATGTCAACGCCGTTTTTTGGAGATAGACCCTGAAATTTGGCACACGTGTTTTATGCGCTCTACCGGAGACTTTCAGAGATGTTGTTGTTGTTGTTTTTGTTTGTCAGATATTGTTTGTTTTGATTTGTTTTGGGAAATTTGGGTCAATTTGGGTCTTAGGAGATCTCAAAATTCCGTCGGGAAAAAAAAACCCCATTCGTAAAAGGCTCGAGGGCTCCTGCGCGACCCGACCGAGCTTCAATGTCGAGGGCAGCATGACTGCGGCGTACTGCAAGCAGGATGCTGAGGACGGTATGGTTAACGTCCGCGTCAGGCGTTGCTCGCATGCCTTGTGCGCGAGGCGAGCGATTTTTATTGTCGAGGGCAGCAAGACGCCGGCGTACTGCAAGTAGCATGCTGATGACGGTATGGTTAACGTCTTCGATATGCTTTGCTCGCATGTCTCCTGTACGAGGCGACCAAACTTCAATGTCGAGGGCAGCGAGACTGCGGTGTACCGCAAGCAGCATGCTGATGACGGCATGGTGAACGTTTACACCAAGCGTTGCAGATATGCCTCCTGCACGAGGTACCCGGGCTTCAATGTCGAGGGTAGCAAGACGGCGGTGTTCTGCAAGCGGCATGCTGAGGACAGCATTGTGAATGTTTATATCAAGGGTTGCACACATGCCTCTTGCACGACGTGCCTGTCCTTCAATGTCGAGGACAGCAAGACGGCGGTGTACCGCAAGCAACATGTCGAGGACGGCACGGTCAACGTTCGCCACACGAGATGCTCGCACGCCTCATGCACGAGGCGACCATGCTTCAATGTCGAGGGACGTACGAGAGCAGCGTACTGCAAGCAACACGATGTGGGCGGAATGGGTTCTGTGAACAGCAAGCGATGCTCAAACGAATTATCCACGAGGGCACCGAACTTCAATGTCGGGGGCAGTGGGAGGGCAGGGTACTGCAAGTAACATGCCAAGGACGGCATGGTGGGCGTCTACAATATGCGTTGTTCACATCGGTCTTGCACGAGGCGACCGTGCTTAAACCTTGAGGGCAACAAGATGACCGCGTACTGCGAGCGATATGCCGAGAACGTTATGGTGATTGTTAGCAGCACGAGTTGTCGACATGACTCGTGCATCACGAAACCGAAGTTTATCGTCGAGGGGAGCAAGACACCGGCGTATTGTCGAAAACATGCCATGCAGAGGGCGGCATGTTGGACACTATCAGCAAGCGTTGCCAACATATTGCCTGCATGAAGAACCCCGGCTGGGGTGTGGCGTCCGACGGTGCGCCTACTACATGCCTTTTTCAGAAGGGCAACATCTTGGGCGGCCCCGTGATCCAATTCGCAACACGGTGCATAATCATGCGTTGCAGAAAAGTACCGCATTGAGGACTCGAGGTACAACCGCCTACTCACTGCCGTGATCATGCCCCTCTTATAGACGGCCTCGTCTGCACTGTTGGAACGACTCGGAGCATAAAACGATGCCGCATCCCGCCTGACGATGCCGTAGATGACCCCTCGTTTGACGTTAAAACTGAGTGCCGGTTTTGAAGCATTTCAAAGCTAACGATAACGTGTAATATGTGCTTGCCGTCCAGTCGTGTCCGGCGGCTTTCGATTGCGGGCCGGCAGATGAATGTCTAGATGTAATTGAACAGGCGTTATCAGTGGCGCGTGCTACGACAAGAGTAACTCTCTCTTGTCCCAGAACAATGGTTGGACTGACGGAACTACCCAACTATGATACCGTTGGGACCCCGCTAATAGGGTTCTTGCGGATAATTTGGTTAGGCTGGGTTAGGGTTCTTGCGAACAATTTGGTTGGGTTGCGTTAGGGTTCTTGTAGTCTGTTTCCCCCAGAAAAAACATTTTTTAACCCACGAAAAGCATTTGCTATAGGGAAACAGTGACCAAAGAAAACAATTTTATAGCTTAGTATTATCGTGTCGGGTAACTTCGTGAGCTATCATAGATCTATCCTGATCCGCTAGTGCCTTCGAGCTAAACACTTTGAACGAACAAACTCTCCTCGTGTTTGTCGTTTGTTCAGTTGTTTTAGAAACCCGAACAAATTGGAGCATCGCATACTCATATACCCTCGTAGTGTGTAACAGTACTGCTCGTGGTATATCTAGGCTACTGGATTGTCATCACCCGTACAAAAGTTTTTTATCGTTGTCTCAAAAAAAGTTTTCAGGCGACACGCAAAAGTCCTCAAGCCCGGAGGCTCAGAAAAGACCACACTACTAATGGTGCAACCCTACCGTGCAAGCACGCGTCCAGTACGAAGTTTACAGGAGGTGGCTGCCTTGGACGTTTGACGCTTTTTGAACGCTTTCGCCGCCTATATGATGTTGTCATAAATCTCACTGTTTAGAGGCTCACTGGCCTGTTTCCGGCGCTGCAAGGCAATCGAAGTGATACTATTAACGAATATATCTGGCTCGCATATGCCACGTTTCTTCCCCGAAGCAGACGCATGCCACGCAAGAGGTGCACAATCGTTTTTGTGGGGGGGGGTAACTTGACGAGTTTTTTATGCCTCGCCCTAACCCGGAGGTAGGAGGGGGGGGGGGGTGTGCTGTCCCCCGATCAGCAATTCCATGCCCTAGGTATACCACGAAAATTATTCCAAAAATATCATGAAAGAGAAAAACGATTTTGGTTTAAGGAGACCGGCCATGTAATAAACGTTTCTGCCAAATCGTACCACCTCCACCGTACCGCGCGCCCATAGCGATCAATACCAACTACGCTTGGCAAAAGCACTGTAATATATATATTTCAAAGTCGTTCGTCCCGATGGTCTAGTAGCACCCTCGAATGCTACTACCTGGTAGTTGTTTTCGGGGTTCTAACCTCACGTGGGTCGGACGTTTGAGTTTATTAAAAACAAAACGTGAAAAAACGGAATAATCTGCTAAGAGCGCCTAGTAGCGTGGGTAGGCGCAATGCAATGCGAGTCGACGAGGGGAAAACAGGCTGGAATCTTCTCGCAATGTAAACGCGAGGCAAACACCGTAGTAGTGGGGATGCAGAAGGGCCTACCTTGTTACCTCCAATCCGAGTCACGACTACAGCAGAAAAGATAGAGAAAAGAGGGCGAAGATTATAAAATGGGTACACTCAAAATATTCAAAAACGTACGTTAATAGTGTTGGATGTTATTGCCTCCCGTGAATATTACATTCCTACACTGAGGAATTACCGGTAGCTTAATGACGCGTGCTACGATACAGGTAGAAATATTTGCCTGAACTGGTTTCTGGATGATCGGTCTCCTTAACCCAAAGTCGGACGTTATTTCTTGTTTTTTGCTCTATTGTTCTTTGTGTACTCAGCGCGTGGTATTGTTCATCGGGTAGTAGCACATTGCATTGCTGAATGTAGAAGAGATGTTCCATTCGAGTTCAGAAAGTTGAAAATTGTCTTGTTGTAAAATGTTAAGAGTCTACGCGAACCGTTTGCATCTGTTGTTATCTCCTTCAAGCCCAAGTACCGAACCAGGACGACAATCGTTTGCGCCTCCTATCGAAAGCACTGTAGACTATTACGTGTGTGTGATGTCACATGACGGCGAGGTAGGACATATCGTTCAGTACTGTGGTTATCGGCTTGCCAAATGCCTCCTGCAATTTCTGAGCCGTGGCTCCCAACTCCGTCGCCGGTGTTAGCTCAAAAAGGCACAACGTTGAGACCAGCCCGAAGCTCTGCGGCCTCTACGACTTGCAGGGGCTCAGTAATGTTCCGCTCCTGCGAAACCTTTTAGACCCTTCTTGAGTTTAGAGCAATACCTGGGGTCGTTTCATTGGCAAGCTCTCCAGTCAACTCAGCTGTCGCGCGCCTAAGTAGAACGGGGATCTTCAAACTAGCGAGAAAAAGAGTAACAGTGTACGTAGGAGATATCACATCATGACCGAAACAATGGTGGGGACTTCTTTAAGAAATTAAGGCGTATTTATAACTGATTTACCTCTGCCCCCGCAAATGAACGCTTAGACGGATTAAGGCACTTTTCGGGCTAATTCAAACTCTTTTAAAAGGAACACTCAGTTTTTACACGAAACGAGGGGTTCTTTAAGGCACCGCATGACTGGCTAACACTACTTCTATTTCTGCTAGCTGTTCCTACGATACAAACAAGCCCGTCCTCGACCGGGCCGTGATCGGGGCAGTGGGTGGGTTGGCCCCCGTCGAGTCCCCATCGCGAAATTTTACTGCAGCCTCTGAGCTTGCATCTGCGTTTGAAGTTGATCACCGGGCCAACCAAGATATCACCCATATGGCCGGTGCATACAGTTGCCGCGCCGTCGGTTAGAACTCCCCACGACGGCCGCTTGAAACAGTATTCATGTGAGCAGCCATGCTTGCCGTGAATGTGCACCATGCCGGCAACAGAATGTTGCTTGCAGTAGAGAGCAGCATTGCTTCCCTCGACGTTGAAGCTTGGGTGCCTACAGCAAGAGTAATGCAAGCATAGCTTCTCGCGCACGTTCACCATGCCGTCCTCAGCATGTTGCTTGCAGTAGAGAGCGGTCTTGTCGCCAGCGGAGTTGAAGGCCGGCGAACTAGTGCAGGATTCATGCAAGCATTTCTTGTCGCGCACGTTCACCATGCCGTCCTTAGCATGTTGTTTGCAGTAGAGAGCAGTCTTGCTGCCCTCGACGTTGAAGCTTGGGTGCCTCGAGCAGGAGTCAAGCAAGCATTTCTTGTGGCGGACGTTCACCATGCCGTCCATAGCATGTTGCTTGCAGTAGAGAGTTGTCTTTTCGCCAGCGACGTTGAAGCTTGGGTTCATAAAGCAGGAGTCATGCAGGCATTTGTTGCTACACACGTTCACCATGCCGTCCTCAGCATGTTGCCTGCAGTGCGTCGCTGTTTTGTTTCCCTCTGTGTTGAAGCTTGGGCGCCTCGAGCAGGACTCATGCACGCATTGCTTATGGTGCAAATTCACCATGCCGTCATCAGCATGTTGGTCGCAGTAGAGAGCAGTCTTGCTGCCCCGGACGTTAAAGGCCGGCCAAATTGTGCAGGAGTCATGCAAGCATTGCTTGTCGCGCATGTTCACCATGCCATATTTTGCATGTTGCTTGCAGTAGAGAGCTTTCATCCCCCGCTTGGTGTTGAAGCTCGGCTGCCTCGTGCAGGAATGATGTGAGCAACGCCTGGAGACGACGTCTACCATGCTGTCTTCGGCATGTTGCTTGCAGTAGATCGGTCCTGGGCTGCCGACGACGTTAAACTTCGATCGCTTCTTGCAGTAGTCATGACGGCAACACACCATTGTTGCCGTTCGTTGCAGCTGTGAAAATTTGTCAGAGGCAGGTCGGCAAGGGAGATGGACACAGAATGGAATGTTCAAGCTAAACTGTTCAAACTTGCCGTTGCTGGTGCACGGGCAAAACGCGACGGGCTATGAGGGTCTGGCAAACGTGAGTCTTCGAAACTTGTATATTAAAAGCATCGGCAACTTACCTCCGAAAGCACGAAGTACCATGGACCCAAGGCCCCACCGACCCTACACGAACGCACAAAGAGGTCGGGCATTTGCGCCTTTCTACGTCCATTGTGTAGGGTCAAACGCCCGGTTGCAAAACTTTGCGGGTGAGAAGGGTCTCGACGTTCACTAGGATCAGAGCACCCCGGTGTAATAAACAAGTGGTCGTCAAAAGCACGTCGCGTGTGATATACGTCTGGATTCATGATCTCGAGTTTTAGATCAATCAAACAGTTACGCCGCGTGTAATAATCGCCGTCTCTCGTCCATGCATGTCACTGAAACAGAAAATGTAAAACGGGGGGAAAAAGGTGCTATTACCTTGTAATGCTTCAGAGCTACGCAGCCGTGGGTTTAATTCCGTGGCGAGTCAGTTTTGTTCACGACGAACAACGCATGGAGATACGCCAGGAGAGCGGGAGCGTATTTGAAAGCTTTTAGATTCCTTATAGCTCGTGCGCATTGTTTAGGGACGGCAGCACCAAACGCGCGGTAAAGGAAGTCACTCAGACACGTCTTACGATAGGGGGGTATTGTATCGTTGTTTTACTAAAGTAGTTTCTGAATGACGAGCTCCTTACCCCACACGATATTCGGAATGCCATCGTTTTCTTGCAAATATGATTCCGCGTAAACCTACACTATGGGATTGTTTGTCGGGTTAGCAGTTTTGGTTTATATTGGAAAAACAGTTTTTATGCGAGGTATAGAGCTGCCGAAATTACCACCCTCAGAAGCACGTTGGAGCACGTCTACCTTGAAATATGTCCTCAACGACATTCTTCAAGAGCCGTCGCCAACTCCGCCTAACAGTAATCTTTATTTCAGGTCGAGCCGGAACACAACAATAACATGAAATGACAAAGTGATAACAGACAGGTGTTGATTGACCACTGGCTGGCTTCTCGATGCGGTAATATACTCGATGAAGATCGGACAGCAAACAAAAAGCGCGACCTGAAAGAACCATCGGCGAAGCCTTACCCTATTAAACAGAAAGAGGGAGACGGCTCGTAACCGTGTACGTTACCGTGTTGGTACGACCCCATTTAAGTATACAAGCTATTAGCAGTAGATCGAAAACTAAAGCGAATTTTAACTCAAAACTCAGCTTACACGGAAGGAGCCGGGAATAGGTACAAATAACTTTCTACGTGAATGCTACGGGAGTTAATCGGCTGCGTACAGCGTACGGGGCACGAGGGGCATACCAGGTGCAACAGGCCAGACACCGGGTATTTGCCGTAGCCCTTCGTGGCGGGTGGGACGCGTGTTACGGTTGAGGTGCACCATTGCTTTTTCTGAGGGTGATTGGTCACTTGAGGAGCTCAATACCTCTCACTCGAAGACTGAGTTTGGAGGAAAACGAATAATCTACCGGATGGACAAACCCATGCTCTAAGTATACAAACAACGAAGAAGTACTCGAACACAAAAACAAACAAATTCTGACGATTTGGGGTTTAGGATCCCCGTCAGTCCGAAAACGTTTCAGCCAAAAAGTGCTACCTTCCTCGTAGCACGCGTCGTGGCAGCAAATGAGTTGAGCCTACTGCGAACCCGAAAGGAAACCAATTGCGTGCAAATCATATGAGGCGTTTTTTATTGGTAGTTAGACAAGCATCGATCGGCTGTGCGGTACCCATTCAACTATTAGGAGGCCGTTCCAAACTATAGCATGGACTCCAAGCTGCAGTTCTTGTGCGAGTGACCATGTTGATTGAACCACAAAAGATCCGCGATTTACTGGCTGAAAATAAGTATGTGCCTTGCTATAGGTAATCGTGTGGAACCCTAAGCGCTTATGCTGTGGTTTGTGTAAACGTCTTCGCTCGAAATAATCTCTAACGCAAACATGCGGGAATCAAACATCTTAGGATTGCCCTTTGCCAAGTAAGGCGGTATAACGCAGTATATGCTCTTGGAATGAAAAACAGCGTAAGCTGTAGCAGGTATTCGTTGCAGGTTCGAGTCATTGCACGTTAGGTGGCAATATTACACATACCGCGTAGTGCATGCACTTACAGCAAACCTTCAGCGCCTCGGTACACGTGCTTTGTGCCAAACATATTTGTTGTAACGAACACAAATCCTCATCTTGGAATGTGTTTTTCCGTGCGTAAATTTCCTGGGTTTTCATATTTCGTTCCGATCATTTTTCGCCTCGTAGTTGTCGATGAACCGCGTATTCGCATAACCTTTTTCTGGAGGGGGGTTAATTTATAACACATCATTCATAAAGACGGGTATGAGCTGGTATTGAAATTAGCCCGCCTGGTAAGGGTGGGCATTCTGAAAATTGCAAAACGTGACTTGGACTTCAGGGGGAAAAATGATCTGGGACACTATTTTGTATCGTTTGAATACAAAACAACTATTTTTACATTTTGAAATAATGGAGGGGAAACAAACAGTCGACCCTGTGTCTAACCAGGGATGATATTTGAACAAACTATTTTCAACGTAAAGTCCGAACGGTGTGTTTAACCCATTTGGTCGCATTATTACTCAAGTACGTTTTTCGGATAACCCGAAACTTACCTGATTCTACTGCTGTAAAGAAAATGGAATATTTGTATAGGTTTTATTAATGGTTCCGGCAAGCATTGTACTATGTTAGTCAGTGTGTGTATATTTGTCTACGTTGCGGTGCTTAGGATGAAGGTATATCCCGCGTAAGATGTACAACGGACTTCGCCGGCGGCCTGAACGGCTGCCGGTCGCAGAATTGCGTTATGGCGGAGATGTCAGCAGTATTGTGGGGAAGGATGAGGTCAGACGTAATGCTAAGAGCCGAGCGCGCTTTACACACGTTAGCAGCATTGAGTCGATGGATGTCAACCAGACGTACTGTCAAGAGTCGAGAGCGCTCTGCACACTGCCCCCGGAGAATAACAATCGTACACGTAATACGTGTGATACTGCTGTAGCACTCATACGTGTGTGCTCGTGTGAATCTTGGTCACAAACCTGACACATGCGCATTGTATCCTGTACAGCTCTGCCTACTGTGCGACCCTACACATCTTAGAAACATGCGAACAACGACGACATCAGGAACAGCAACTGATACGTGTGCATGTATTTGATACTGGTCATACATATGCATCCCTCACACTATGGACTGCTCACAGCTCGTGGTAGGTACTGTTGTATTACAGCAGTAGCACCGATACATACGTGTCTTCGATACCAACCTGATGCACGCATACATTCACGCGCCTCCTCTGCCAGAGAACATAAAAACAAAACGATAAAACAACAAAACAATCGGGTTTCCATCCCCGTTTGCAAATGCCACGTTTTATGTTGAAACCCTCAACAGCAGTAATTGAGTATGCGATAATCGATGATGCGATGCAGAGCGTAGCCCGCTCGAAAGGAGCGATCACAACTGCTGCTGTACATGCCATGGAAGCTTCGCAGCAACGTTAACAGTGCATTCGTAGCTCCCTCTGAGCTGCTACTCTACATTTCACACGTGCTACTTGGTGTAGACCACCATACATACGTACACGTATACGTACAACGGCAGTAGATCTCTCATCACTGCCTCGGCAAACAATATATTGACGGCAGTTGTCGACAAAGCCCGGGTGGCATGTGTTCTCAATGGCATCCCAGATCTGACCACACAGCCTACGGCGCAGGCCTCCACAATGTTGACGGCGGCCAGGGGGCTGATTCCACCCACGGGTCGGAGGTCAAACAACACGTGCATGAAGAAATCACGCGAAGAAATAGGCCCTGTCGGTAGGCAATTCGACAAAACGCTCACAGGGCACGATTCTTTAGAGGTCCTGACGTAGATCTCGACGTCAAGGGCTCGCGCGGGAGCTACGGCGCCGAGCGGTCCGTAGACCAAAGGATGGCCATATGTGCAAAAATAACTGAAGTAGGTATAAGTATAGCAGACAGGAGGCAAACGCGAGAAAGCAAGTACAGCACATAAACAAACAATTGCTGCAGTAGTGGGCAGCAGACACTCCGCAGTCGGGACGGAGCCGCGACCTATCCCCCGCCCAGCTGACAATCGTCGTATGCGAGTCATAGAAACATTTTCGGGGTTCTTCGGTCACGAGAGACAAGTGAAAGGAAAATAAAATAAATAACTCGCGACCGGGATACGCAGCCGTTTGGGATTTGTTTGTTGGTACTCAGTTATTTTAGTTACTTGTTGTCATCGACAGCTACCCGCGAGTACTCCGACGTTCTTGAGCGTACTGCAAGTACTCGCAAGTATTAGTCGGACCAATCAACGTTCCGTACTCCTGATACTCGCGACAACTTGTTTATTTCATCTTTTGTTTATGCTTTCCAGGTATACTCGCGAGTACTCAAACGCATTTAAGGGTACATTATTGCGTAGGACCATAGTAAATTACAGGCCCTATATTACATAATACAAGGGCTCCGCATGGGTAGGGCAGGGAAGGAGTTGGAACTGTTCCATCCGACATAAACGAAAAAAGAAATTGAAAGGAATGCCAAGGGTTCCATCCGAATTCATGAATTATGAGGAGACAAAGGTTGACAACAAATAAAGCAAGCATACGAGTAGTTGCAACACACGTTACTGGCATTGAATGCGTTGCCATTAGCTGGAAGTCAGCGCATGAAATGCGCAGAAAGAAGTACAACAGCAACGTAAAACCACGATGAACGCAAAAGGAATTGTCGCTAACGTGACTGTTGCTCTTTTTGAAAAAAAAACAAAATTTTCGTGCTCGGGTTGCAGCTGCTATAAATATAGCCTCGCAGTATATAACAGCACAACAGTACGTACAGCAGCAGTGCATTATTAGAAGTGCATGTGTAGCCAGTTCGCAGTTCGTACCCAGCTTATATGCGGCAAATTGGTATTGTCTCCACCAATCTACATGGTGGATACGTTGAGTAACTGTAATTAATTAGGAATATTTGGAACGTATAAATCGCACCTATCCCCCCGATACAGGCTTCAGGAAACCGCAGCACCACATTATTACCATTTTACCTGTGAAAACACCCAGCAAAAAAAACTATGTTTTTCATTTTGCAACAATAAAAAGCTAGGATCTTCGTACTGCTGCTACTACTGTGTGTTCAGCGACCTATTATACTGAAGGTTCACCTATCTTTCCAGCTTCTTTTGTGTGAGTGTCATATTATTAATTGTACAAAACCTATTTGCGGGGGGATGGCCGATTTTCTGCTTTTTTTGTTAGTATTGAACAATCGTAATTATTTTTATAATGAAGGGTTCACGAATGTCCCCGCTTCTTGTATATGAGTGTCGCAGTAGAAAATCAATTTACTGGGGGATGGCAGGTTTTCTCGTTTTTTATTATTTATTACATGAACGTTGAATAACGTAATTATTTTCATAAAAAGCTAGGATCTTTGCACTACCACAACTAAACTACTATATGTTCAATGCGAAAAAATACCGTGCACCCCGCTGGGTGGAAATCTGGGTGGAAATTTACTGCACACCCAGCTATTATTTTATATAGGTTTTAATGTGTACTCGTCGTGCACCAAGATCCCTGATCCCAACACCGATACGTAGGAGGACGGTTTGCGCATCGAGCTATCGATTTATGGT
>MEHQ01001746.1:721674-824200 GCA_008828725.1 Saccharina japonica | reverse complement strand
GCCACGCGAGCCACAGAGCTCGGATCGAGCCCAAACCTCGACCAATGTGTCCGGCCGGGCCTCCCGTGTCGGGGTACTTAGCGTTTTGCCGAAAAGCGCTCGCGCGAAGAGAAAAGTTGCGAAAAGTGCGAAAATTTCACAAACATAACTATACATATAATTGGATGCACTACGACGCGTACTTGTCGCTACACATACTCTTGTAGTGTCGTGGCGACGGAAAATGCTTTGGGGGCGTAGCCCAGACCCCCGAACCGCTCAGTCGCCAAACACTGTGTGCGAGTGAAAAAACATCCTTCGGACGCAAGAGAAAAAAACTGAGGAATATATCACTCCCGAGTGCTCAGCCATTTAAGCCTTTTCGGTGTTCTGGTAACTCGCACGTACTCAGTAATTTCTTGTTGCGCAAGGTACTTGCAAGTTTTCACTCATTTTAAATTTCGAACTCTAGGTATATACTCACTTGTAAACTCAGCCCTTTCACCTTTTTCTTTACCGCAGGTGCCCGCGATCACTACGTGATTGCTTCCGCGTTTGGTACTTCGGGTATACTCGCGATTGCTCATTTATTTCTGCGTATAATACTCAAGTTACTCAAGGTACTCGCGAGTAGCCACTCATTTCAGTTTATTTCGGTACTCAAGATACTCGCGAGTACTCGGTCATTTGTTCCTGTATGGGTGCAGTACTGCAGGTGGAAGCGGTAACTCTTTGCATTACCTGGTACTCCAGGGACTGAGTCATTCAAAATTACGGTGTGTGTTACTCGCGAGTCATTGACTGAGTATATGACTGTGGTGTGGCTGTAATTATGATTGAATGCGAACAATTGAGTGCAAATTAAAGTATTTATCACGACACACTTCTATATATCATAATTGTAGTCGGGGCGGCGGGGAGCCGGCCCGGGCCCCGACCCGCGCCCTGCCTAGCAGATAAACCCCTTGTACAAATAAAACCCCTCTTCCGGACGCAAAATGATTTTTTTTTTTTGACAACTCGACAGTGCCAAGTCATTTCAGGATTTTCATTGGTGCTCTGTGATATAACTCGCGAATACTCTGTCGTTTCTTTCTTATTACTACTACTCAAGATCGAGTACTCGTCCACTTTTTCCCCGATACCCCAGTTATACTCGAGAGTGTACTCAGTCATTTCAGTGTTTTTAACCACAGGTGCCCGCGAGTACTCCGTCATTCCTTCAGCGTGTGGTACACTCCGTTTACTCAGGAGTACTGCAGCGGGTGCAACCACCACGCTTTCGACTTGCTGTTCTAGAAACGGTCCGTAGCGGCGGTTTCGATTAGCATGAAGCCGCGTGAATTGTTCAACCCATCGTTGCCAATTTTCAGGGCAAGGTGTCTCCCAAGCAGTGCATCTATCTTCATGAGCCACACACTCGGTGGGAAGTTGACCCACGTGTGTGTGATGATATTAAGAGACATATTGCTCCAAAATAATACTACTAGATACACGTTTCGGGGGCCCGAGATTCAGCGGGTGGCGTCAGCCGAAAATACCTGCTAAACACTCGTACGAGTACCATTGAGCAGTGACACACAAGACGCAAGACACAAAGAGCTGTCGGCGTGGGGGCGGTTGCAACATGCGTGGCGTCTCGAAAAATTCAGTCACCTCTTGATGTTAGCTGCGGGGCAACGCCGCGGCCGGACCGGAAAAAACCACTACCGTAAACCTGTATAGAAATACGCCCGAACATCGTCGGATGGTCTCGTTCACGCTCACTTGGCAAGTGGCTCGAGTTACAGGCACCAATGCCCCCTGCGTGAGACTCGAACGGATGAGAAACCGCCTCACCTAAGATTTAGCCGCTGGTCACCACCCCTTCTCCTGTTGCACCCTTGTCTATGGCTGTCCTTCACAGGCCCCTCTCGTGCATCGTGAAAGATGTCGTACTAATATTGCTTCAGGGTTTCACTGTTTTCAGTTCTTGCGTGTCTGGCGGGGAATTTAACTAGCAATCCCCGATTCGAGGAAAACGCCTCAGAAAACGAAACAAAAACTTACTTTATGTTGGTGGCACTCCGTCAAAGACAGGTTACACAACCTACACGAGCTCGTAGCGCCTGGTGCATAAAGTCTCGTTTGCACCCTCCTTGGCTGGCGACTCCGAATAAGGAAACCTTCAGTACAGCCAACGTTTCGGGGGTTCAGCACTGGTATACGGACGGTGGTTGTTGGTAAGTTTTGTTTTTTTGCAAACACGGAAATATGCTCTCACGGCACAGCACACTCACGACGCTTACACACAGACCTGGTAGCATTACGATTGTTGTTGTTGTTGTTGTTGTTGTTGTCTTCACATTAAACTCGTTCCAGTTGCTAATCCTTATAGTCTGATCTAGCAAGATCACAGCCCGTGGTCACAAAAGTGCTAGAGCCATCAGAGAATCCTAAAGAACACGCACACTTAGCAGGGAAAGGATACACCAGACCGAAGAGGTACAGTACACCTAAAAATCCCTACAGCATGTTATGCGTGTCCAAAACTGAACTACACGCCCGCAATCTCCATTCGACTACAGCAGCATCGCCCCCCCCCCCCCCCCCCCTCTTTACCAATGAATTTGCCGACTACAGCGTAACTACTGTCTGAAGTGCTGTCTGTACAAAAACAAACGGTAGGCGTGGGAACAAGATGGAGCACGCAGCTGCTGTCTGAAGTGCTGCCAGAATGACAGTCCGCGGGCACAAAGTGAAAAAGAACAGCCAACCAAAGCCATCATGTCCATTGACAATTACCCGAATCTATCCTGAACGGTCTGTGTTAGGCACAGCATTATAAACATCGACACTGATTAGGAATCGTTCCACATTGAAGGGGTCTTCCACGATCAGGCACACAATGAAGGCACCCGGGGTGTCCGCGCCATCTCTGCCGCGTCTCTCTACAAAACCAGTGGCGTCATCCATACAGACCCAACAACGAAATTCAGGGGAAAAAAAAAACAAAAAAAAAAACAAATGTCAGCAAAAATGATTGTCCGTTCGTCACGGGTCGATGTCGTCCGTGCTCCGGATGGCTGCTCCGCGCTGCTGTGCTGCTGCTGCGGCGCGCTGCTGTAATCCGGCGCGCCGCTTCGGTGCCACTTGGCCAGTCCTAGCACGATCACACTCGACCTGCTCCGTCCGTACTCGCCCTCGTTGTTGTCCTTCCCAGTCGGCTCCTCGCTTTCTCCCTTGTTGCACTCAGGGTGCTCGGTCTGGAAAATACAATTTCTCGCGCTGAAGGGATTCACCAGTCCAAACTACAGCTCGTCGCCACACGCTCCCTCCTCCTTTGATGGCGAAGCCAGGTTACTGAGACAGTACAGCTCCCTCCAGCAAACACACCTAGGGCCGTGTACATAGTGTCCGTCCACCTTTCTGATGGCGTCTGCCTCCGCGCACAAAAGTGAGATGGACATTGCTGTCTACACCGACGGCCAAAAAGGCCCGTGCATCTGAACTTTTGCGCCTAACGCACCAGTGCCGATCCAGCTCTACCGCTGCACACGCTTCGCGGCGGGTGCGCAGCAGCAAGAAGGTGTCGGTCCGCTTGAGGGTGAGCCTAGCATTGCTCGCTAGAAAGACCCCCCCCCTCGCTATGGGCCATGCCAAAGCAAAAACTTTGCCGAGGCAGCGAGGGGAAGAAGGGATTATAGAAAGCTAAGATCGAGTCCGTTCAAGCAAGCAATGTTTAGCTCCCAACGACCCTATATTGCGTCTAGGACGTACTCGCAAAAGCGTTGTATAGTACCGTAACGGAACATTCCCTGTGACTTGCGTCACTGGGTTACATCAGACAAGTAAAGCGTTTTACTTTTGTAGTGGTACCACCGAACTATGTCAGGGCGTGTTAAAGATATCTACCATACATGCTACCTGGTACACAGCCGACTGCTGTATTAGCTAGTACGTAGGCTATCGGTTCGATGTCTTGAACATAGTCGCCTGATATACGTAGCTCGTAGGACACAGCACCATGATGCGCTGTTCAGTACAGACATACGAGTAGTTGGTGTCATGGTAGTGTTCAGAGTGTTGGCTCTTACGATGATATAGATATGTGCTATTTGGTACAGCACAGCACAAGGCGCTGACGCGATACCAATACTACTCGTTTGGTCCGATGTATATATCGTATCATACACATGTACATACCAGGTATCAGGTACCAGGTATCAAGCGGTCATATCTACACAGATCAGGTTTAATGCGGCATAACCCCAACTGTTCGGTAGGCAGTAGTTCTTACTGGTTGTGTTCTGTTTTTACTCGTACTTGTAACATGGGATACGCTGCTGCATAGGTAGGGTCTGGATCAGTCGTGATCGATCGAGGATGCACACGCACACCTCTCTCACAACCAACCAACCAACCAACCAACCACTCAACAGCACCACTCTTCGTCTCTTCTTCGAGACCGCTTTTAATCAACAACAACTGCCCTTGGAGCTTCTCCTTCTATCAGCTCTTCGGAGCTTTCAGCTCGATTGCAACATTGGCAACAGCAAACCTCACCGTCTGCTGAGTGTTTGCCTCTGGTGCGAGTTCTAGCATAGCTCAGAGCAACCGCACAGCCACCCGGGATACCAATCTCCCCTATGAGGGCGGGGCCGGTATAGCGGACCAAAAGAAAAATAGCAAATAATACATGGGCGACGATCCAGACTGTAGGACGCAATCCACTGATTGATCACGTAAATTGACACACGCAGTCAACAAAGTACCGACCCACCCACCAAGACCCACCCTCCCACACCTGCCCACCCACGTACGCACCAACCGATTGACACACGCACCAACCGATTCACCCACCCACTACAACAACAGCAGTGTGAATCAGTATACAGCAGCACGAGTCCGTACAGTAGTAGTAGTAGTAGTAGTGGTGGTAGTAGTAGTAGTAGTAGTAGTAGTAGTAGTAGTAGTAGTAGTAGTAGTAGTAGTAGTCGTAGTAGTAGTAGTAGTATGTATAGTTATGTTTGTGAAATTTTCGCACTTTTCGCAACTTTTCTCTTCGTACGAGCACTTTTCGGCAAAACGCTAAGTACCCCGACACAGCAAGCCCGGCCGGACACATTGGTCGAGGTTTGGGCTCGATCCGAGCTCTGTGGCTCGCGTGGCGGGCGCTCGAAGTTTTTTTTCCCGCGGGAGTGGATAAGCCGATTTCCCGGGTTTCGCTGCGTGAGGCCCTGTTTATGTTCAGTCGTGCGTTTTTTGTGCGTTTCTTGCCGAGAGCACGGGGAGCACACACGAACAACAGCAGCACCACAGAGAGCGTGTTACAAACAGTACAACCTCAATGTTACAACCCTGCTGCCCAGCAGCAGCAGCAGCAGCAGCCATTACATCATGCATGCGCGTGCCTCAGATCCGAACTAAACCGTGACGAGTTGCTTTTGTCGAAGCCTGCGATTTTCCGAGTCATGGTATCATACCTGCAGATCGATGCTCATGACGAATCTCGCCGCTGTCCCGAAATGTAAGAAACTTTTGTTGCATAAAACTATATACAAAAAGTCGTTACTTTTCCGGGCAGAGTGATACAACACTGTGCGCCTCGACGGCAGACCTGTGATGTGCTCTGTTGTTGCTACGATTAGTTTTGCTTTCATAGGAGCCAGCAATCCGTCACCAAACGACACCACCACTACCACTCTTCTACCCGCTGCTGCTGTTGATGTTGCTGTAGTGCTGTGGATAGCTGTGTCTATCGGAGCCTACCGTCCATAATCCACACCATCTATCTACCCTTTTCTGTTCTGCTGCTGTGTGTGTAACAGAGCCACGCCCACTCTGACCGGAAATTAATGACGGCTTTTGAATACCACAACACATCACACAACATGCAACGAATACAAGCAACGCCACAGCCCCGGGTAGAAGCACAGGCAGCAGACGTGACTGTGGCGGATCCACCGTATACTGCTGTGGCTATTAATTAGTGGTTGTTTCATCGCAGCAGGCTTGCATCCGTCATCAGGCACCACCACCTCTCTCTCTTCTGCTGCTGTTCTGTTGTTGCTTGCTTCTGTGCCTGCATCATGTATGTGCGACCTGTCGTGTGTCTGACGCGGGCCGCGACAAATAATCGTGTAGTACAGGAAATTGTATCTTTGAAAGTATAGGCAAACGGTCACCATGCACGATTTTATGCTTGAAAGCTTGAGTTCGATTCTTGGCGATGACTCTGGTTTTTTTTTTTGTATTGTACGTAACCTAGACCCCCATAATATAAGAGGAAGCACACAAAAACTAAGTGGATTTATTAGGCAGGTATACAATATGATATGCGTATGATACAATATCGCATGCTGTTGTTTTAATATTAATAGTAGGTTTTCTATTCGCCCTTGCGCCACTCCCCCAGGCACGTCCCGGAGGGGAACCTTGTATAGTAGTATTAATAGTACAATAGTAGTAGTATTACAGAGGACCATAGTAAATAGGACTACATTGTGTTACTATAAATATGTAGATACATACCAGGTAGCTTTTTGTGTGTACATGTATACCTGGTATGAATATAATGGTATCACATAATTCATGTAGCAAGTTGTTCGTCACACCGCCTCTGCTATAAATAGAAATTATTTGTGTTCACAAAAAAACAAAAATACGACACAGAAGCAATCAGTTTTATAACTCGTTGCTATAAAAGATTAGGATTTTATCCCTGTTAATATTATCTGCACACTGCACATCTGCACATACGTATCATACATCAGTTTCAATCTCGTGTTCCATTATTATTGTCTGCACATGCACATGCAACAGCACAAGAACAGCAGTCGTAGAAAGAAATCCTCATACCGATCAATTGGTAACATACGTGGTACGTGGTTCACCAGAGCAGAAGTCTCACTCACAATCACACAAACCGTACAGCAGCAAGTATGTATGTCTAGCAGCAGCAGTAGCAAGCAGCAGCAGGCAGGCAGGCAAAGCAGAGCACCACAGGCAGAGTAGGATCTCCCGAGCAGCAGCAGGCTAGGCAGAGCAGAGCACCACAGTAGGACTTCCCCCCTTGCCCCCACCATGTTCTTGTTTTCCTGTGATGCTCTGTCTTGCGTTGACCAAATTATACTATGTCGAGAAATTATACTATGTCGAGATTTGATTGAAAGAAGTATGCATACGTTTTGTTGTCTGTGTCTGTTGCTAACAAATAAAAGGAAATAATACAGATAAAAGGTGCCGTGCGCACGTCACGCAGAAAGATGCTGACATAGCCAGCAGAAGAGCAGCAGCAGCAGCAGCAGCAGCAGCAGAGGAAGGCAGCAGAGGAAGGCAGCAGAGGAAGGCAGACAGAACAGCAGAGCAGAGCAAGACCTTTCCCTTCCCCCCCGTGTTTCTGTCTTCTTGTTCCGATGCTCTGCCTTGCCTTGTCGTCCCAGCTCACAAGTGTCGTGATCGTCGTGCTGACACAGTAAAATACCAATGTACGGACTTTTTTTTTTTTTTTTTTTGTCCATCCCATTTATTATCTTCGCACTTCCGTCTTCCTCCCTCCCTAGTCGTAACTCAGATCCGGGGTCACAAAGTAGGCTCCTCTCCCTCCTCCCCCACTACGGTTCTTGATTTGCATTTTTATCGCGAGAAGATTTCAGCACTTTCTTCCCTCGTCAACTCTCGTCGAAGTTTGCTTACCCCCGCTATAATATGCGCTCTCGACAGTCGGTGTCATTTGATAATATAAACCTCCATGGGGGGAGAATCGAACCCTCGACATCCGGCCCAAAAAGCTTCGTGGCTACCAGTTAGACCACCGGGGCGACCTATAGACTATTCGTGATGCTGTCACCATAACGTGAAAAGCTAAAAATATATTTCGAAGCTGGCAATCAAAAGTTGGGCCGTTCGCCACGAAGAAGAAAGGTGTATTACGGTCCAATCATAGCTAACGACCGACTCGGGATCGCAAAACTCTCATGGTATTTATATGCTCTCTGCCTGTACGTATGTGTGTATACGTATGTTTATTATGTTGTTTGCTGCTGCTGTACCTCAATATGTTTTGAAGCCACCCCAGGTGTGCTTCAATACAGCAGTATTTACCATCAATATGTTTCACGTACAGTAATTGAGGTAATGAGGCGCGACCTCAGTACCTGCAGTGGTCACATATGCGGAACAGCATGCTGGGCTAATCTTGCTTGTGCTCGTAAGCCAACACGAACGAACGTACGTGTGTACGTGTATACCACAGTGTGATATTTGCAATGAACAAGAAATTCCGAAGACGTTATATTGAAGTTACTAGCCTCGGTTTGTGAGTGTTTCTCGTTAGGTGTCCTGTACCACTGTACACCCCTTGGCTGTACGGAGTGGCTTTGTTCGCCCCAAGCTTAGCTACTAATCTACCTATAATCCTCGCCGTTACAGGCATTGCGCGTAGCCGCAGGAGGGCATCGGCCCGACGCGGCAAAGCCCCCCTTGTTTATTATATATGTATATATGAACTCAAAAGGCGCTTTGCGCAACCGACCCATTTGACGAAAAACAAGACCTGCGCAGTAAGTAACACACGTGCGTGCTGCTGGCCTCAATTCGATGTCGGCGATATTTAAGACCTTGTGGCGGGCACACTGTACTCCGGTTTTGGGAGAAGGCAGGTCTCCCCGAACTGCAAAAAACACAGGAAGTCGGTTGTCCAGCTGCGTGCACCATGAGAACTAATAAAGCCAGAATTAGGCTGACTTCGCCCCTCAACAAGGCCTGGTAGCAATCGCAGGACGTAAAGCAACCCCGTGCCGTGGAAGGTATATTGGTTTAACGCTTGCAGCGTGCGGTGTGTTCCCTTTTCTTGGCTGATTACAGCAGTACAAGCACACGCGGCTGCCGTACTGTTGGAGTGCTGCTCTACTTTTTTTGTGGCGCGCTGATTATAGACTCATTTCTAGCTTTAATGAGCCAAGATGAACTCATACCCCTACAGGCCTTCTCTTTCATGTAGTTGATCAGTGGGGGAAAGCGCTTTGGTGCATATATAATACGTATGCTCATATATGGGCAGTTCAGTAATTGGGTAATTGTACCAAAGACATATAGCAACGAAATAATGTTTCGAGAAAAAAAGGTGATCCTTTCATGGTTGCCAAGCACTAGTAAATGCAGTATCAATAGTACAACCAGTTGTTGGAAGTAGTAGTGGTCATCACAGTGTAAGTGGTATATAACAGTCAATAGGTCGATATAATGCAGAATGGCACGCATGCACAAGGGATATGTTTATATGGATGGTACTGCATATTATATCGTTATACGTACATGTGTGGTTGGGCACCGATGCCACGAGATATGTAACTTTCCACGATGTTGACCGCAGTGACACCGCAAATGGCAGACATCAATAGAAGTTACCCACTGTTCCTCATCAGGAAATACCTAAGATGCCCGTTTTGCTAATATATTGACCTCATATCAAGTACGACCACGGTTATACCGATAGCTTCTACTCCAAGGTAAAATCGTGTTTGTTCATCTTGTTATCGGCAATATTTCGCTTGCAGGCCTGTTAGCTTGTCTAGTCGCCGTCGAGATCTGTCTACGGGTTATCAGCCTCGTTGTACGCCTCTGGCGTCGAGAACGGCGTGCCTCGCTCGAAATGTCTCAACAGTCGCAAAATCGTCCAGGCCCTTCCTGCTTCTCCGAACGAAATGGCCTGCGTGAAACCCGCCATGTGAACTATGTACACAAGTCGCTATGGGAAATGGTGAAAGCATGGGATAAATCCCCCGAGACCGCATACGTTTTCCACATTTTCCCCGATAACTGACTTGACGCATAATAGTATTATTCAACAGTTCACACTACGCAATATGAAGCGAACGCGCATACTTGACGCGAGCACCTTGCCGACCCACGCACGTTCTTCTTTGGTGCGGGCCAGGCAAGGATCTCGCCGGTGTGTGATCAATCCCGTTGGAGTCTCACCGACCGCAGCAGGCGCGGCCGAGTTCGCGTTTGTTTGTGTGCGTTTGTTGTTTTTGTCTATCATGGTTGGCTGCCTACGACACGAGCATAACCTCACCTGCAAATCGTTTCCCTTCAGGAGCACTATGGACACCAACAGGCGTGATAAAGGGCACACTGCATCTGCAGTTCATACCCACCACGCGTCGCGCAACCACGACAATGCACAACAATACCTGCACTACGACCATCGCGCTCGAAGCGCATGCAACGGTGACAGCCACGGCGCTCTTGTGTGTTTGTCGTTTGTGGCTTTATGCACAACCCTCAGGAGTTTGTCCAACCATAACCACTTTTCCACGCAAACATCAAACGCTACGGCATGCACGATACGAAGTTTTGTCAGTGTCCAGCGTACCGCATTGGTGTATCGTGTGTTCCCCGGTTGGCCTGTGGTTTGCACTATGTGTGTTGTGATATGGTCTTGCTCCGTCGATTCACCATCGACTCCGCGTGAAGGACTACTGTGTCGCCCCTCTAAGCATTAGCCCAACCCTGCCTTCTCCAAGATCAGTCAACACAACTGGTAAAACTGAATCTGAATACCAACATACCAAGCGACCGTTTCACCATTGGCATTGTTGCTGCGAAACGCATACATACCCAGCAAGGGCTCGAACAGGAATGTTTGGTGTTGTGTATTGCATATTATGCTGTTGTTGCGGTTGTTACTGCTTGGCGGCATGCTATTTGCCGTACGTTTGATGGCAGCGATTGTGGTGGCGCTGTACAACATATGCCCAACTACCACTATACCATTATTCACGAATGTTTCATGCCTTCCGTTTGCCGATGTGTGATCACCATGTTGCCTCTGTGGCATGCCAGCTCGAGTTCTTTAGCGTTGAATATCCCACACTACGAAAACGAGCCATGTATATGCATACAAACCACCTAATTTAAACACTGCAAACCGTTTCCCGCCCAGCGTCGAGTCTTTCTGCGTTCCCTTGGCTTAGAGGCACACAAGGCGCCCGAGCATACACTACGTCTCACGTTCAAGAATCAATGGGAGCTTCTTGGCGAGTGGTCGAAGCTTTCAAAGTTTCACGAGCTTTATATTTTATAGCGTTGCGTTCCCCGACGCCAAGCCGGTCAGCGCCATATAGACCAACAATTTCATTGGTTGACGCGTCTGGCGCTGTCACACAATCGCTTTACCTTTCAAGGGTTCTACCTTGTTGCGCAGCCAGAGTACAGCAACAGTCGCGTACCATTATCCCCCCTATATACCGGCCACAGACGACGCTTCTATGTGTTTTCTTGTGTTCGCCTTGTTCTTTATTTTGTCGTACGACGTAGGACCGAAGACATAATATCAAAACATAGATTATAACTTGTTTTCTTCGAGGGGTGGCAAACCGACATGTAATTCATAATACCCGCATTTGTTCTGAATTTTGAAGTACACCGCGCCACCATGGTACACACGTAGACGACAGCAACGATACCACAATAGATCAACAACAGCGGCACAGAAAAAACACCCGCGATTGAAGCCCTGATCTGCGTGGCAGCCTCGTGCTCGGTTTGTAGTCGCATGTGTGTGCAGTGTTCACCAACAGAGTCTGCAGTGGTGACTATTTCCCACGTCAAAGCACGAATTTACCCACACATTGACAAACCGCGTATCTTTATAAAACAATTGGAATGCAATCACCTGCTTTCGCACCAAATGCTGTAATTCGTCTTGATTCATATCCAGTAGTTGTTGCTCTGCTGTATGATGACCACTCACTGCGACGGTAGTAGTCTATCATAGCCATCGTAGGGCAGGGCTACGTTCTCTGACAAGTGTATTTGTCCGAAGATCAAGGTACATGGTTATTAGCGAGCAACTACCTGTACGTCCGCCATTGGTTTGTTCGATATGGCGGTGACATACGAAACCTACCTTCGTTTGCGTGTTGCACTGGTTTGTTCGCATGGGCTCTTTCGTGGCGCGCTTAGGTACGCACAATGGTGCCGGCCGAATATAGAACACATAGCCGTAAGCTCCGCGGTGGTTGCCGAGTGTGAATATCGAAACGCTATACTTTTTGGCATATCGTTTCACTCGAGAGGGTGAACCTCTAGCGACTCATATAAGACTGTAATCCCTGTAACCTCTGGACGCAGTGGTTAACAAAGGGATAGATACGTGGCCGGAAGAGCTTTGATTCACTCGTACCGCGTTTCGTAAGGGACAGGGTCGGTAGTTGCGAACCTCTGCCCACGGTTTTCCCTGAGATAGGGTTCCAGTTACGATGAGAGTAATGAGTTGGTCCGGGCGGGCGAGCGCATAGTTGCTATCTACCTGGTGGTCATGTGGACGTCAGTCAATCGTGTCCTTGTCTACACCGTATGCATGGGGTTCTTGGAAGCCAAAGCTGTTGACCTTGCTCTTACGAAAAGAGAGAGGCGGTGGTCGCACAGAGCTTTCGAATATTGCTTGAAATGAGGTTGCCGATTGTATGCCTGGGTAGTTGACAGTGTCGTTCGTCGTTACGCATGCTGTACCTGAACTCCAACACACTATACTAATACTGGACCTTCGTTGCTCGTAGTGGCGACGGTGGCAGTACAGACTAAACAAGTATCGGATGTACTTTGTGTCCCCGGGCTAGCAGTCGTTCGCTATCTTACCAGCAGAACAGATGATACGTTAGTGTTTTCCGTTCATTGTGCTTGTTTTGGTTTGGTTTTGCCTCTCTCCCGGAGACTGTCAAGGGTGCATGCACATGCCAGAAAGGTGTCTGTTCAAGAAGCCGTTGACTACAAGGTGATCGATTCACTTTATGCATGCCGTGGTCTAGATGTATTTTTAAATACTGATCACATACAATGGCAATTGGATTTGACTGGCCTTCTTAATTTGCGTTAATTTATGTTCACATATATGTGTGCTTGTTTTAGTTTGGGTTTGCCTCTCTCCCAGAGACCGTCAAGGGTGCATGTACATACCAGAATGATATATGTTCAAGAAGCCGCTGACTGCAATGTGATCGATTCACTTAATGCTAGCCGTGGTCTTAATTTTTTTTCAAACACTCATCATATACCATGGCAATTGGATTTGACTGGTCTTCTTGGTAAGCGTTAATTTATGTTCACGAAAGTGTGTATAACGTGCTTGTTTTGATTTGGTGTTGCCTCTTTCCCAGAGACTTGTCAAGGGTACATTTACATGCCAGAAATATGTCTGCTCAAGAAGCCGTTGACTATAATGTGATCGATTCACTTTATGCATGCCGTGGTCTAATTTTGTTTTCAAACACTCCTCACGTACCATGGCAATTGGATTTGACTGGTCTTTATAGCTAGCGCTAATTTATTTCCACGAAAGTGTGTATAGAGCACTGCGCACCATCACGAGACCAGTTCCGTCCGGGTACCCTGGTCGTTTCTCGCTGAAGTGTTTGGTCGTCGTGCACATCGACTACGTTTTGCGGGCAATACTTGTATACCATATCCATTAGCATAATATTTCCATATTCATTTTGTGCTTTTAATGTACGAAGTCGATACCCCGGTACGTACACTGCAGGTTGGTTAACCGCCCCACTGATCGTCTTTTCGAACGCACGCTTCCGACAGCACAGGGGTTCTTTGCCGTTTTCGTGCTAACGGGCCCACCTACCGATGGAAGTACCTTCGAAAGGGGATGGTGATAATTATTGCATCCTAGGTGAAGCCCTTCCGTGATGTCCTGTAAATGTTGTGTGAACTAGTTTTTCAATCGTGTGTCTCTCAAGGGGAAGAGTGAGAAGCTCCAGCAATACAGAGGACAGTGAGATATGTATTTCTCCGACACCGATCACGGTTTGTTTAGTGCAAGCAGACTAAATGTGCCCATGAAGGGCCTGATTGATCTGAATTTGAGGTCGTACGCCTGAGATGCAGAACAATTTCGTTTGCGGTATACCTCGTATCGACAGCAACTAATTGGACTAGTATCTGGCCACTTTTCAAGTAAAACATGTAGGTAGTGCTGTATCTGTTCATCTCATATGTTTTTGCAATATATATATGGCTGATGCAGGCTGCTGCTGGCCCGAAGTGCCAATAAAGCACGCTGAGTTCTATCAAGCTTGTTTATTGAGCCCTTTTAGGTGCATGCGTACAGAGCATATACTGTGTGAGTGTCCTGGAAGCAATCAAACGCGTTAGCGCCCACTGTGATAATCCCAAAGACTTCATCTTCACCGTGAGCTGTCTGCCCTACGGACTGATCTCACGACGATGTGGTGAAATAACGACCTATTCCTCTGCAACGAATCATATTTTTCCTGTGCCAATTTCGCTAGGTGCTGTGTTCCATTACAGAGTGAAGGCAATGCGTGTACACTGTACCCCCTCCCCCGTATTTATCGGAAAGTAGAAATTCGTGGAACTTAGGAGAAGGGCCAAACGGTGGCCCACACCACATGTTTTAACGACTGACTGTATAAAACACGAATATATGAGCCCTTTGCTTCCACTGAAGCACCCAGCAAAGGATCAGACACAGGCGTGGATCGAGACCAACCTAAAAGAACGCCGCGTTGCTTTTTAACCTATGTACAGTCGGGGTTGAAGACGCGTGCTACGATGGAGGTAGCACGTTGTGGCTTAAAAATGTTTTTAATGACCGGGCTCCTTAACCCAACAAACCGCCAATCTTTCAGTCTTGTGTTGCCAAATGGTTCATTGTACGCTTAGGCTATTGTTCATCTTATATATGTCACTCTTACTTTCCTCCAAAATTGAGCTCCTCAAGTGATCACCTTTCAGAAAAAGCACGGTGTACCTAAATCATAGCATGCCTTTGAAGTCAGATACGGGTACACAGTGCGAAAAAAGCAAGCCAATTTTGTCATACGTCACCTTTACGCGGCGCCATACTCCCTTCCTTCTTTGTGTTTGCGTCATGAACGGCAGGTGAACCCAGTTCAGGCCTAGGCGCCTTTGTCTTCGCCACATACCAAGCGAAGCTGCTCTAAGCATTCCATCGTAGCTGTAATCTTCGGTAAAAATGGGGCGTTGCTTACATGAATTCTGCACGAAGCATGGTTGCTTCAATGTCATGGGCAGCAAGACGGGGTTTTACTGCAAGCAACATGCTGAGAGCAGCATGGTGAACGTTGTTGCTAAGCTTTGCTCACATGATGCCTGCTTTAAGCAGGCGAATTTCAATGACCAGGGAAAGCCGGCGGCGTACTGCAAAGAACACGCTGAAGACGACATGGTTAATGTCAGAGCGAAGCGTTGCTTCTATGATTCTTGCTCGAGGGAACCCTACTACAACCTCGAGGGGAGCAAGACGCCTTTTTACTGTAAGCAGCATGCTGAAGACGGTATGGTGAACGTCCGCAGCAGGTGTTGCATTCATGACTCGTGCCCGAAGATATCGCGCTATAATATCGAGAGCAGCAAGACGGCGGTGTACTGCAAGCAACATGCTGAGGACGGTATGGTGGACGTTCGGAGCAAGCGTTGCTTTCATGACTCGTGCCCGAAGATATCGCGCTATAATATCGAGAGCAGCAAGACGGCGGTGTACTGCAAGCAACATGCTGAGGACGGTATGGTGGACGTTCGGAGCAAGCGTTGCTTTCATGACTCGTGCCCGAAGATATCGCGCTATAATATCGAGAGCAGCAAGACGGCGGTGTACTGCAAGCAACATGCTGAGGACGGTATGGTGGACGTTCGGAGCAAGCGTTGCTTTCATGACCCCTGCAGCAGGATATCAACCTTCAACATCGAAGGCAGCAAGACGGCGGCGTACTGCAAGCAGCATGCTGAGGAGGGCATGATTGATGTCCTCAGCATGCGTTGCTTACATGAGTCCTGCAATAAGCAGCCGAGCTACAACTTCAACGAAATGAAAACGGCGCGGTACTGTAAGAAGCATGCTGCAGGCGGTATGGTGAACGTTGCCGCCAGGCGTTGCTCACATATACCTTGCGTAAAGCGACCGGGGTATGGATTGCTAACCGACAGTCGGGGCACTACATGCCTTCGCCATAAAAACGATATCGTGGGTGGCCCGGTGGTCAACTTCATGGCAATGTGCAAGGTCGATGGCTGTAACGCTGTAACACGCTGGGGTTTGGAAGGGAAACAGCCTACACACTGCCGTGTTCATGGGCCCCTCCAGGGTGATCTCACTTGCATGGTCCAAAAGCCTCGAACCCAGAGAAATGGTCGTCGCCCATCGTACGGCGCGGTAAGGGGACATTCATATAAAGTTGAAACGCAATGTTTGTTTTGATTGA
This sequence comes from Saccharina japonica, assembly GCA_008828725.1. Taxonomy (NCBI): domain Eukaryota; class Phaeophyceae; order Laminariales; family Laminariaceae; genus Saccharina; species Saccharina japonica. The sequence goes on along the minus strand of MEHQ01001746.1, from coordinate 807,980 downwards.
TTCGAGCTGTTAGCCACGATTGGTGTTGCCACAGTTCGGTCGTTTGTAGACGCCTTCGATTACCGGGGCGGTCATACACCATAGGAGTAAGCATCTATGCCGGCGGTTGACTCATAGTTAGTTTCATGCCTGTCGCCAATGATATGTTCCTGTGATTGTGTAGTGTGAAAGGACTGTTTCGGCGCAAGAGTTCGAATAAAACGTTGGCGTAGCCGGAGCCTAGCCTTAAGCGCGTTTAGGTTTTGAACCTCATGCTTGTGCTGACAAGTTCCGTACTGAAGGGATAAGGTCGGCGCTATAAAACCGGCCTCCGACCGCAGTTTGACACAGCCCAAGAGTTGTGTATTTCCAGATATCCACAATCAATGTAGTCCGCACGTCCTTTCTTAGCGAGTGAATGTGGCAGGTAACTAAACTCAATGAGCCTCTTCCGAACTGGCCTTCATGTCCCTTGCGTAAAACGTGATGTTCGTTTTGTTCGCGTCGACGACGCGCACGGTCGCACAGGGGCAAAATATCGTACGATGACTGTCTAATGGTAGCTTCTTATTGTTTCCTATTATTAAATTGTCTGGTTGTGGCATTCGTGAAGTTTTTGGTCGCATGATTAATGCCCTTGAAAACTTTCGGTGAGGGATAGGCAGTTCAGGCTGAGCCAACCATCGCGATGCAAAAGAACGCGATCGCTTAGGTGATCTTCACGTTTTCTGGTAAATAGTACGTTTTTGAATTGGTTCATGTTGGGGAGTTGAAAAAGGATTGTATTGGGGTCATGCAAGATCTCGTTTTTGCCCTTCCTCTAATTTCAACAGGGACATCTCCCTGCCGCGTATTCAGACGAGTCTGCCCGATGTACACCTGGTGACAAACAGTGATATGACATTGTTTCATGCTACTGCTAATAGATAACCTAACGCTTTAGTCGGCTGGGATTTACTACCCCCCTCATCATGAGGGCATCACTTGCCTGGGAAAGGCTTCCGCGCTAGATGAGTGCTAACAGCCATCACCATCGCTGATGATGTGATGGTGTAGCAGGAAATTAAACACTTTTAGATCTGCAGAGCAGGCGGCACTGTCCATATAGTTCGACGGGCTACCATCAGGCACCAGGATAATGGTTTATTCTGAGACATAATTCACAAAACGTTATACCCGAAATGGTCCGAACCGCCCCAGCCCATGGTCCACCCGGCACTATCGCGGTTGTGGGGTAGATATCATCGTAATTATTACCGTGATGTTGCTACTGGCGTATTCTGACTGCAGCCTTACATGGGCTTGACGCTGGAAGTAGGAAGGCGTTGATACCACAGTTCATAAAAAACAAATCGAGTTATCAGTATTAACAACGACTACGTACAGTGGAATTGTTTGCAGCGATGGGTAGCTTTGTACGTAGATGAAGTAACGGCCTCCGCAACGGAATAACGAACAAAACAGGGTTCATTGGTAGAGATAATGAGGCCTGTCCTTACCGGGGACTGGGATAGAGAATGGTCGGTTATGGTGTTTGGTAGGGACCTGCAGGTAGCCACTCCTTTCGAGAAAGGCACCAAGTGCAGGTCAGCATTCCCACGTCGAGCGCAAGCAAGCACGAGGTTCCTGCTGCAAGTGTAAGCACACGTGGGGTAGTCGCTGGTTTGGGAAGCCAAGCCAGGAATTTGTGCCCCCCTTTTTATGCCGTCCCACCCTCCCATTTTTTCTTTCGAAGGGGGGGGGGTGTACTTCATTTTCATGCATGGCCGTAGTCGTATGACCATAGACCCTCGCATCCCTACAATGCCGGGACGGAGCATGTTGGGTTTTCACCGACCAGGCAGACATTGCTAGCACCAAGCGCGAAGAGCCGTGAGGTGTTGGGCGAGTCGCATGAAGGGTGAGCTGCATCCTATTAAGAACCGCTCGTCAGGCGGACTTGCATATGGATGACAGCTTCAATGAGTTACTTTAATATCTGGTGTGGCTACTTCATGATTCGAAGGGGGGGGAAGGGGTAAAAGTAGCCGGGGTCCCGGAATACTTTTCTCTTCGTTATTGTTTTTCACTTGAGTTAGATCGGAGGAGTCGAATGGTACGGTACAATTCGGAGGCTTGGTCATCCGAGCCAACTGTAGGCCGTACTACAGCAGTTAGGAACCCGGCCGATATTATAGTGGGGAGAGAGATACCATAAAATTAGGTGGTCGAGATACCCAGGGGGTTGCAGCAGGCTGCGATACAGGTATCTGGCCGAGGGGGACAATCTCTCTCTCCCACGACCCAGAAAACGATAATGACAAGGCAATTCGAAAGATATACAATAAAGGGTCTATTTGCATCCGAAATAGTATGTGAATAACATTATGCGTATCTTTGTACACGCAGAGCCACACAAGTTGTGATTTGATGCACAGGTTGCCTGCTAAGTTGTCGACCAACGAACAGCGGACGTGCCGTCAAAGAAGTTGCGATGACATAATACCGTTTTTCTCGACGGGCCATTCAACACCTGGTTTATGTTTACAACGTCCGACGTACTTTGGATATACTTACCTGCCCACGAAAAACACGTATACGGACAACTATATACCACGTATGCATTCACTGTTCAACGGGCATACAATTTGATGCTAGAGATCCACTTACCTGTTGGTACAGATCCCTTGATTTGCTTGTAATCCCTCAACTGCTGCTAGCCCGGGCGCTCCCAGCCAATTATTCACGTCCAGACGAAGATGCAAAGCTTGCTGTTCCTGTCAAGCAAACCAATGCAAACCTATTAGGTTCGATCATGTATAACGATGCCGGTGCGCAAATTATCCTCGCAGACACTGACTTAGTGGCCCGGGTTTTGATAGGAGTTGTGTGAATATTGGTCCGCCATTGAGCGTCTACAGTGGCCTTGGCATGGATCGTCGTATGTTTGATGATGATTTCCGCGCTTGTGTCTACTCTCTTTACGAAGAGACAGCGCAGTGCGATCTGCTATGAATCACAGTAGGTACGTACGTTTGCTCGGGAGGCGAAATATAGCTTCGTCGGCGCTGTCAACAGGTAAATGTTTGGATATCAAGCCAGCCTTGCTGGTGCTCCCAAGTCTGGTAGGTTTGACGTCATGCAACATACTGAAGAACGCGCCTAGAAGCACCTGGGCGGCAGCTCGTAATTGTTCAACCGTGGGTCAGGTACGGGGAAGTTCGGCAACCTTTTCATGTCGGCAAGCAGATCATTCCACACAAAGCGTTCAGTGGTGCGGCTCTACTCGTATTAACCTGTTGTAATGATGTTCTAAGGCGACCATACCAGAGCATCGGACAACGTCATCAATGATGCGATACCAATCACGAAATCCGTGTTTCTACATTGCTTTTCGTCAGGGGGAGACGTGTTTGCAATATACGCTCCGCACCATGTGTGGGGTGCCTCCTGCTGTTGGCAGTCGGCACTCCTTTCAGTCGTCGTATTGTGCATCATATTGAAAGCCTTCGAATAGCATTACTGTAACAGTAACGTTTTTTAATCGTTTGAGAGAGAGGTTCCTACAGTACCCCCCTATTCCAGCCTGCTGCAACCCACTACTGTAAGTATCTATCCCGTCGAATTTCACCGTCTTCCTCCCCACTAGAATATCGGCCGGGTTCCTAACCTGTATTGCGGCCTACAGTGGGCTCGGGTTACCAAGCCTCCGAGTGATACAGTACCATTCGACTGCTCCCTTTTGACTCAAGTAAAAACAATAACCAAGATAAAGTATTCCGGGACCGCATCTACCTTTACTCCCCACCCCTTCGAAAAAATAAACTAGAGGGTTTCGGGGTACTGTAGACAACCGGCACAAACTCCTGGCTTGGTTGATCCAACCAGTGACTGCCTCACGTCTGCTCAAGCTTGCAGCAGGAGCCACGTGCTTGCTTGCGCCCGACGTGGGGATGCTGACCTGCACATGGTACCTTTTCAAAAGCAATGGCTACGTGCAGGTCCCCCATATTACTAAAACCAACCATGCGATACCCCAGTTACCTAGACAGGCAAGCCTCGATGTCGTTTACAAATGAATCTTGTGTGTTCGTTACTCCGGTAGCGGAGGCCGATACATCGTCAACGTACAAATCTATCATTGTCGTGTAGCACTGGACGGTCATTCGTGTGTCACCAAGATCGTGCACAAGGCCCAGGTTTTATATCTCCTTTCCTGAACATGCCCTAGACAGGCACAGGACGTGACACATACGATGTTTTGGAACACAGCACTAGCCGAGGCCACCGAGTGTTCACCTCGCAGATCTCAAGTCTCCGCAGTACTCCGAGGGCGTATGTTGCACTAATCAGCGAGTTGTCGGTGACACGTTTGAAGGGCGTAGGTGGTCTTTGTCAAGAGTTTTTGCTTCGAGCATAAAGCCTGGTCCATGTATCTCTCAACGGTTTCCTTGACAGAACAAGAAGTCATCCCAGACAAGAATGGGTTGATCTACAGGGGTCCGCATGAAAGTCAGGCCTCTTTTTTTCTCGGAATTTTATGATGATATTTTTCCCGGTGGCAACCAAAAGATACCGAAGAGCTCAAAATAAAGAATCATATATCTACCAGCTCTACAAGATCAACAGAGGTCCTGGTATAGGCCTGCCGGGCTTCCGACGACGGCACTGACTTGACGGTGCTAGCGAGACACTCCCCGGCTCCGCCGCCCCTTTGTCGAGGAAGAAAAGTGCTTCGATCTGGCGATGAGGCTTGTCGTTTCGAGCAGCATAAAATCTGCAAATCGTCGGTCCCAGCTCCGTTCTCCGGGAATTTTTTCAGCACCGCCGTCCGACGTCGCGCGCAGCTAAAAATTGGTTGCTGCTCATCCCAAGACCCAAAGGCAACTTTGTCCGTGTTTGCGTTTTGTTTTCGAGGCGTTCATCGAGGACGGTGTGTTGTGATACGTACTTGTTCGTATCAGGTTGGCATGGAATCGCGGACGATTATGCAACGCCAGGAAGGTATGCCGCAATTCCACGCGAATCTGAAAATATTGAATACTTATCGCGACACGCTTTCCCCGATTAACGCCTCAAAACAAGAAAGCAAACAAAGACAAAGTTGCCCTTGGGTCTTGGGATGGGCAGCAACCAACTTTTAGCTGCGCGCGACGTCGGACGGCGGTGCTGAAAAAAATCCCGGAGAACGGAGCTGGGACCGACGATTTGCAAATTTTAGGCTGCTCGAAACGACAAGCCTCACCGCCAGATCGAAGCAATTTTCTTCCTCGACAAAGGGGCGGTGGAGCCGGGGGATGTCTCGCTAGCACCGTCAAGTCAGTACCGTCGTCGGAAGCCCGGCAGGCCTGTACTAGGACCTCTGCTGATCTTGTAGAGATGGTACAGTAGATATATGATTATTTAATATGAGCTCTTCGGTATTTTTTGGTTGCCAATGAAAAAATGAAGATCAAAAAAGTAAATTCCCAGATAAAAAGAGGCCGGACTTTCATGCGGACCCCTGTAGACACGGATCATGCTCTCGCGTACCAAGGGAGATTTACAGACTAGGACACCTACAGTGGGAGCTTAACCGTTTGCAGTGAGGGCGACCAGCATAAATGACCATACATCCTTGGAAAGTTTAGCGTGACCCATGCTCCGTGAGGCGATCACTCGTGGGGCAGAGAGGGGAATACGGGGCCAGCTGTGGTACGATACAAGACCTGCCCGAGGTACGAAAACAGCACGTCGAATATACACTACAAGGTGTGTAGATAAACCTAATTTTTTTACGAGTACCCATATTTGTTATCGTCTGTTTAGCTGTACCAGGTGTGTACGTACACGTTGCCTTGAGTTAAAAAAGTGTGCTCGACCAAAGTCCTAAAGCAACCGGAGAAATGGTCGTTCGGCAATTCAATAATCAGGTTTGAACGGAGGCTGTTACTGTTCTGATATTACTCCACGCGTTTTACCATCGGTAATCTTGACATCGAAATGCAGTAGTGACCCAACAACTATACAAGGGGTACTTTAATGAAGTGCTCTGTTTTGTTTTTAATCATAGACCGCGACTGCTCGCCAAGCTCACGTAGTGGAAGCTCGACGTTCTCCACGCAGAGGACTATCCGTTCAGCCGTGTGCAAAGCAACCGCCGCAATCGCGTTTCTGGCGACTTATTTGAGTCAGGTAAAATTACCTTGATAAACAAAACGCTACATAAAACACAGTAAACAAACCGTGGCCAGGAAAATAATCGATTCTGCGAAATAACCCAAACAGTTTTTAGAACTATACCAGGTATGGTATTTGGAATAGATCATCTAATAGCTTGTGGATGCTATCAGTAACGTGTCTTTGTTCAACAGTACTTCGAACATCGTGGGTGCCTCAAATATCCCGGCAAACAGCGTTTGAACGCCGATCCCGCCGTGGGGAGTCGCGATTGTGTATTTGACCGTCTATTCTGTATCAGTGGGTACAGGTAGACTTTGGGCTAATGGTGTCGTCTCGATGCAATTCCCAATATTTGAAACAAAAAATACTGCTACCAAGCTCTTCTCTGTCCACCCCTTCTAGTGGTTGGGTTTCGTGTGTACTGCACGTATGGTGATCGATCGGCTCCACTATCACGTATGTTTCCCTTCTGTTCGCAGTCAACACGTTGGTGATGGCGAATGTGATATGTGTTTCGACGACAAACTATCCAACAGTCTAAAGTCAACAGGAAATTATTACTGTAGGTCTAGTGTACGTGATGTGTCGATGCTCTCCCGAAGGGTTTGGTTGCAAGCGCAGTCGTATAGGGACATATTCTACCACCTCCCAGAGTCGTGCACGTTGCCGTTCGATGACCATAGAGGCAGCGTATTTGCTAGTCAAAATACAGAAAACGTATCGAGACTAAGATCTCAATGCCAAAATAAAGACACGTGTAAAACAGTCAGCGTGCAGTTGCTATTGATGTCCGGGCCAGAGAAAATGAAGCTCCTTCAGACCCCGAGTTTGCCCAAGTTTTATTTACCGTACCCGGAATGCGCCATTCCTAGTGATCAACGAAATATTGGGCGTAAAAAGCCCTTCACGCATAGTTTAAACCATCCCCATTTTTCACGTGTTTGTCAATACGGCGAGGGCATCCCGAGCTGCGTGTTTCCACGGCTCCATGCAAACTCCGGAAGAAACAAATATTTTCGAGAGAACCCATAGTCATATGATTTCGTTAAAGTCAGCATCTCGGCGATCTACCATTCAAAAACAAACAAAGCAGATAACCCACAGATGGGGACACAGCCTTTTGTATGGCGTTCAGAAAAAGGGACCCTTTCTTCAATGGGTGCCGAACACCACGTTTGTGGGACCCCTCATGACGTCCATCAAATTAGAACTTGGCAATGTTGTTGACTGCTGCTTCACAAATGGCTCGGTACATTATATATGCGCGGCGTACAGATTACATATTGCCGCCCGCGTTAGACACACGACAACCTCGAGACGTCGACGAAGCACGGTTGGGGATCGTGCCTGTAACATCGATCATATACCGTAAACAGAAAGACTGGTACTGGCAGGCATTGTTTTTGCAGGAGCTAATAGCGCCAATGCCTAGCCTTGCGCGACAGCTCCGTTAGTATATTGTCCCCCCTCCCTTACAGGCATGTAAGGAAAGTATACCCTACAATACACAGGTAGCTCTAGCAGACAGCAAAAACGTTCATACAACAAGGACAGACCCCAAGCCACAACCTTGAAAGAACTAGGAAGGTATACGTTCCGGGTATTTTACTCCCCTTGCAGTTATACGACTTCGGCGACGATCAAATCAAACTCCCCAAGACATCGCGGTGCAATATAGGCACCGTTCGGAAGTCACACTTAGCTTTTACATGAAACGCGGGGCCCCTTCGAGCGCCAGGATACGCCATTACACTAGTGTACTTATGATGCTGCACGGCTCTCCGGTGATGCAGACCAGCCCGTCCTAGGCGGGGACGGATCACGTATGGGGAGGCTCCTACCTGTCGAGCCCGCGGTATGAAACACACTTGCACCCGGCGGGCCTGCACACTCCTTTGGGATTGATCACGGGTCGTCCAGAATGTTGGCCTTATGGCGGGGGCATGCAGTGGCCGCACCGCCAGTAGAAACACCTCACTGAGAACGCTCAAGGCAGGAGACATGTCAGCAACATTTGACAAGGACGTTTATCTTGACGTCCTCAGCATGTTGGTTGCAGTACGCCGGTATCTTACTGCCCGCGGCGTTGAAATTCGGAGACCTCGTGCAGGAATCATGTGAGCAACGGCTGCTCTGGACATCAACGATCGCATCATCAGCTTCATGTTTGCAACACATTGCCGAGTTCCTGCTTCCAGCAGTGGACAATGGCCTCTTTACGATCAAATCGAAAGAGCAGCGCTTGCGCTTGACATTCACCATGCCGTCTTCGGCATGTTGCTGGCAGTACGTCGGCGTGCAGCTCCCCTTCATATCAAAATACGCCCGCTTAGTGCAGAAGGCATGTGAGCAATACTTCTTGGCGACAATCACCATGTTGTCAGCAGCATGGTCCTTGCAGTACATCGCCCTCTTTTCCCCTACGATGTTGAATGTCGGTTGCTTGGTGCAAGAGGCTCCGGTGCAGCGCTCGCCTTTGATCATAACCATGCCGTCAGCTGCATGTTGCTTGCAGTACGCTGCGGCTGTGCTGCCATCAGTGTTGAAGGTTGGTCTCTCTGTGCAGAAGACATTTGAGCAGCGCTTGGCATTAATGTGAACCATTCCGTCCTCCGCATGTTTCATGCAGTACACCCCGGTCTTGCTGCCCACATTAATAAACATCGGCACCTTAGTGCAGACGTCATGCAAGCAACGCCTGGTAACGACGTCTACCATGCCGTCAGCAGCATGCTGCTTGCAGTATGCGGCTGTCTTGGTCCCAATGGTATTGAAGCTCGCTATCGTCATGCAGGAGTCTTGGAAGCAACGCTTGGTTTTAAGAATGATCATGCCGTCCTCAGCATGTTTCCTGCAGTACGCTGCCGTCTTGCTACCATCGGTGTTGAACGTTGCTGCCGTCGTGCAGAAATGATCTGAGCAGCGTTTGGCTTCGACGTTAACCATGCCGTCCTCAGCATGTGTCTTGCAGTACACACCGGTCTTACTGCCATCGGTGTTGAACGTTGCTATTTTTGTGCACAAAGCAATAGAGCAGCTCTTATCCTTGACATTGACCATGCCGTCTTTAGCATGTTGCTTGCAGTACACCGCCGTATGGTTTCCTTCCGCGTTGAAGGCCGGTCCCTTCCTGCAGGAGGGATGTTTGCAACGCTTGCTGCGGATATCAATCATGCCGCCCTCAGCATGTTGCTTGCAGAACTCCACCGTCTTGCTGCCTTCAACGCCAAAGTTTGCCCTTCTAGTGCAGGAGTCAAATAAGCAGAGTTCCCCTTGTACGTTTACCATGCCCTCCTTTGCATGCTTCCTGCAGTACGCCGGCATCTTGCTGCCTTCAACCTTAAACATCGGCACCATGGTGCAGAAGGCTTGCACGCAACGTCCTCTACAGACGTTAACCATGCCGTCAACAGCATGTTGCTTGCAGTACGCGGCGGTCTTGCTGCCATCCATGTTGAAGGTTGCGGTATTTGCGCAGAAGGCCTCTGAGCAACGCTTAGCCTTGACATTAACCATGCCGTCCTCAGCATGTAGCTTGCAGTACGCTGCAGTCTTGCTGCCCTGAACATTAAAGCTCGGATTTTTCGTGCAGGAGCTATGTTTGCAATGCCTGTCGCGGACATTGACCATGCCGTCCTTAGCATGTTGCATGCAGTACGTTGGCGTCTTGCTACCCTCGACATTGAAGCCTGCAACCTCGGTGCAGGAGCCAATTGAGCAACGCTTGCTTTTGACATTGACCATGCCGCCCTTTGCGTGTTCCCTGCAGTACATCGCCTTCTTGCTGCCTCCAACATCAAAACTCGGCACTTTGGTGCAGAAGGCATGCAAGCAGCGCATGGTAACGACATCAACCATACCGTCAGCAGCATGTTGCTTGCAGTACACGGCTGTCTTGCTCCCTATATGGTTGAATACCGGTTGCGTCGTGCAAGAGTCCTGGAAGCAACGCTTGGCTATTACATTCACCATGCCGTCTTCAGCATGTGACCTGCAGTACGCTGGCCTCTTGTTGCCCACGGTGTTGAAGGTAGCAGTCTTCGTGCAGGACGAATCTGAGCAGCGGGCGATTTTGACATTAACCATGCCGTCCTCAGCATGTTGCTTGCAGTACGCTGCAGTCTTGCTGCCCTCAACATTAAAGCTTGGGTGCTTTTTGCAGGAGGCATTTGAGCACCATTTCATTATCACCGAAGATGACGGTCACCGTAAATTTCCTCAGCAGGTCTACCGAAGAAGCCGCGGGAACACCTAGCCTTTGACTTGGACCTTGAGCTCCTAACATCCGGAAGGACAACAGACAAAAAAACAGGGGTTATAGGGTCACGGATACAAATGCCTTCAACAAGTTGGGTAAATCGCGGACGTTGGCAGAGATGTATCGTACGGAAACCCCAGTTGACGCGAACTCCGAAAATACATGCGAATATGAACCGCACGCCTTTTGTCGCACTGCATGTGTAGAGCGTTTGCCTATTTTTCTCAGCTGCATGCGCAACTTCCAAGGCAGAAGGCCATACCCGCACCTTTGCGAACAATATGAAACCGTTGATGGAGTCAAACGTAATACATAAACAGTGTGACATAGTCTACACCCACTGGGAATTTCCATGCGATTAATTGGCTTCACAGAGGGAGTAGCAACCCCGCGCACACGTATTGCCGTCATTAAATAGCTGAAAAAAGAAAGGGATCAATTTCCCAGAAGGATGAAACGATATAAACAACATGCCAGCCATAGACGCTTGAGGCTAACATAGGTCTGAATTACGCGCATCAACAGGTAACGGTGCAAACATGCATGATGCATACCCACGACTCTACATTCGAGTGTTGAGTTATAACTACAACGGATGGGTCATAGCAACGGCTGGTGGCTCACTGGACCAACACAGGTCACACGTAAACGGTGAAAGGAATGCGTATCACTGCCAAGACTCATGTTCACACCGGGAATCGACAGATGGCATCCTTTCCTATTAATAGACACATACAGGTTGCCGTCATCGATGAGTGCAATATCCGTATATTTACTCTACCGAAACCGCAAATGACTGGGTAGTCAACCCGTGCTTGATGTAGGCAATGTTTACGTACCTGTTCTTCGGGGAGCAATTCGTTGTGGAATAAGCTGTATAATATGCTCCTTAAAATCAATTACATCGGCAAACATTAATACTTAGGTCTATGGATCCCTTGTGCGAGCACGACGTACCGGCAAGTTGACAGATAGCTTAAACTTAGCAGTAAGTATACGCCTCCTTTTCTACTCGCAGCTGACAGAGTCCGTCAGTGATGTGCAGAAGACTCTGGAACGCATACATTAAGCTGAAACACTGGGCCGGTAGTTAGTACGGTGCTTGAACACAATCAAGCGGTTACCTACCTTGGCATTGATCAAAACCATACACTTAACGAAAAACCTAAGACAATTCCTTCTAGCTTTCATGTTTCGATCGTGACCCGCTGTTGGTCTGCCACCGTTTTGTGTGCCCGTACAGTGCAATGCGTGCGACCACGACAGCCTGACGCTGCTGTTTCAGCGGTATGATTCGGCGGTACGGCTGCCCTGAACCCAATATTATCGCCAGGTAAGTGCAACATGCAATTATCGCAGTATTGCATTTTCCCTGACATGCGGCACCTACACGACCTTTCGCGTTTGAACAAACGACGCCAAAATGACCCGTCGCTCTGGGACCCATGCAATGCAGTAAAGGAGGATAGTTACAGAGTTCGCGCAGTCCGCACAATGTCGACCACGGTTTATATGTAGTATCTTGAACAGCCTCTTCTTGTACTCATTAGATTGTCTGCCGAAGGGCTTAACATAACTCGAACCAAACACAATGTTTATTTAACCAACGGGATACCTTGTGCAGGTCTAAAACACTTGTATACATTGGTTTGGACGGGGACACGGAACTAGAGTACTGGTAGGGCGCTTGGATCATAGGAAGCGCCACCGATACAAACTCGTCGTACAGGTCTTGCACTGCCACCAGTACACCTTATACGCTCTAGACCATCGCCATACAACCTACTAGCAAAATATCCGGTATGTCTTTCCGACCGAAGGCATTTAGATAGCTCAAGCGCAAGGCCGGCAGCCTTGACATTCACACGAGCAATATATACGACATACAAACACATCTTCGATCGCCTGGTGCCTGTTACGAGTAGTGTGTAAGAAGCCTGCAGCTCGCCGAAACCGACATGGTTCTAGAAACCATTGAGGACGGAATTAGAGCTCAGGACCGACCGTGGATAGCTTGGAATGAAAAACAGTACCGAACGCATTGGCGGATTCCTTCCATACAATGTACAAGGTATGGGCGATTCCAATACCGTCCACTAGCGTAGCTACCCCTCAGTGGACCGCTACGCTACGATGAGGTGGTTTTCGGGTAGGTGAGGATCTGGCACTGGCTCACAGAATTTGCTCAATATTCAATGTGATAGGTTTGACAAACATATCAACATTGTTTAGATTTCAGTGCTTGCAAAGCACAGAGGAGTTCACGGCTCCTTTGTCCTGCTATGTAAGATGCTGCTGTTTCTTGCTCATAACAGTAGGGGAGTGACCACGCACACCCACTGCAGTAGTAGCGCCGGGGCTCTTGGTGCACCATCAACCATGTCACGCTACACTAAGGCGGCTGTATCGGTTGTTGTGCGCGCGATATATGTGTTCTGCGTTATTCTGCTCCTGCTATTCGCGCGTCCAAGCACTACGGCTGTGTCGCGTAACTAATACTTTCAGGCCTGGCGCTACACGGATGGTCGGCTGGCCGTCCTGGCTTTGAAAGCAATTCGGGCGGGGGAAACACGTGCAGAGTTGTCGAACAGTGGAGAACAACTTCTAGTTGTTTCTATAGGGTGGAATAGCGACGGGAACGTTGGACACTCGCTTGTACGCATCACGCGCGTATCAATGTCGCACAAAACACCGTGCAAGCAACTCGCTGAGGTACGTCACCGTTAAACAGCCCCCGCAGCTCCGCTCGGGTGCACGTGTGTTGTTCTAGAAAACATCGCGACTCTTGCAGCATAACGTGTAATACGTCCCTTGTACGACATATATTAACATGACACCGTACGAGCGGTTGTTTTGTGTGCCTTTGACACCCTCGTGTGTCTTGACGTAACCATCTCGGCCCTTGCTTACGAACTTCGTGCCAATAGTGCGTAGGCAATACTGCACAGATGGGCTGTAGCGTGGTAGTGCGTGGCCCTCATAGATACATCGTCAGTTGATTACGTTTGAGCAATCGTGTCAACGTGAGCTCAGTACAACCTGAATGATGCAAAGGCGCAACCATGGGATACTGCCGAAAACACGTAAAGTCATCGTTCGTTTCCGTGAAGCTTAATATCAGCGGCAAAGATAGAGCGCGGCATGTGGCTTCACCTCCGCGGCGGAAGCTAGGCCCACGTACCGAAACAGCGTGTGCAGCACTCCGACACGTTTGAACGACGAAAACAAACGACAGAGGGACAAAAATGTACGTTCTGTTTGCAACTCCCGGTACGGTTCTGCCATATTCAGACGGAACCCCGAACGCCGTACTGCGACTATCATGGCAATATCGGCGTGTGAACGCCAGTTGGTGTGTACCGGACTAGCTGCGCAAACAGGTTACTAAGGGGTTCCACATTGTTGTTCCAGGGTAGCCTTGTGACAAACTGGTCTCGTACGTACGAGGTGAGGTCAACGTCAAAAAGTTCCATGTTGATCTCCATTGAGACCTGTCCGTGGAACAATGGCCAGCAGGAGACAACACAACGCGAGCGTCGTTCTCTATCCTCATGCGGGCAGCACACATTTGCTTCTCCGCGGACGAGTTATACTGCTGACGCGGTGAAGTCCAGTGACTTAACATGAGCAAGGAGATCCATGCGCTGTACCGCGTACGGCTGTGTGTGATTACACGAAATGTGACAACCTCCAATGAGCGCCAGTACAAGTATATGTCGACAAAAAATTCGGGAAATGACTAATGCAAGAAGAGGCCACGGAATGACCCAGTGACTCTCGAGGTATTTATACGTGGGTTTCAGTTAGGGATGCAACACGGTGTTCTGATGACCCGTTTACTTTCGACAGTATGGCATCCGCACATGAAGGAACGATGGACTGCAAATCCCTGCCGATGGCCACATTAATCAAAATCAGATTGCCGGTATTAATCAAGTTTCGTTAGACTAGCACAATATGCGTCGCGACCCCCTAATCACGGCGGCACGGAGGTGAACGACATCACCCGGATCAAGGGGTGGGAGAGAAAAAAGTTAGCAGCGAACAACACTGGTCTCTGACAATACTTAAGGTATCGAATTCCAAGAACAGACGCAAGAACCAGTGCTAGGGCGAACTAGAAATGTCTCTCAACGTTTGTTTGAGTCGAACGTGTTATGTTGCGTGTTGAAGTGCCGTGTAACGAGAGGGCAGGCGTGAACGTAGTGCCTGTGGTGGGTGGTCGCACGCAGCAGCAGTAACAGCGTCTACTCGTAAACCTATCAGTACGAAGTTTGTGTAACATTCGTTTGTTAGGGTTTACACGCGGGGCATGCCCACTTTAAACGACACTCTTACTCAACACACTACGTGTATCATTCCAATATGATAGCCACTGCTCCATTTATTAGGGCAATCATGCTGCAACTTGGCACTACTCTGTTATTATACACTATGCACTAGAGTGTGTGCGTACGTAAATGTTTGATTTGAAATTAGCAAACATATTGTCCCGCTGCCGACGGCGAATGAGGAAACTTAAGCAAATAAGCACGAATGAATATGGACTACTTGTGCCTATCTTGACAGCATACTGTGGTAGAGCCATATGTTTGTGACAAGATTCGACCGCTGCATTGTGTTCGCGGGAAAGTCTCCAGGTGCTTTGCATCAGTCAAGATTGCCCGACAGTGATCTCGGACCATATCAACTTGTAAACGCAGAGGCTTTGATATAAATCGCTGCTGCTGCTGCTGCTGATAATACTAAAAACCTTCATCGCCAGCTGCTACTGGTGCAGCTATATGCTACTGCAGTTAACTGTTGCTGCAGATGGCTGCTGCTACCGCACGTATTGTTCCTGAAAGTAGTGCTGCTGCTGCTGCTGCTGCTGCTGGAGAAAGTATGCTGCTGCATTGCTGTTGTTGTAAGCGCACTGTTGTGGGCGCTGAGACAAGCACGAGCAAGCTCTGCTGCTGATGCTGCTGATGCTGCTGCTGCTGCTGCTGCTGCTGCAGGTACGTGCACCCTAGGCACGCTCTTGACCTTCGCCGCCTCGACCGCTTGTCCGACGCAGAAGAGAGCGAATCATATCAGGACAGCCTTGTCGTTATGGCGGCGTTGATTGCAGCGAGTGTCGAGGGGTACAGAAAGACCGCACATTTTCTTGTTGGTGCATGTTGATGCTCAGTTCTTCTTCCACTCGATCCTGCTGTATGCTTCTGCTGCTGCTCAAGGTTGCTCCTAGTGCTTGCACCACGACTACGCCTCCTACAAGTGCTGCTGTGTTGCAAATGCATATTCAACAGCGACCTATGATTCCGGTAGTTGGCGTTTCTTCGTTTCTGTGTATGTGCATCGCCCGAGGTCTTCAGGTATTACAATATGTATCACGGAAATCCTGGATGATAACAGTTATCATGCGAAGACACCCTACTGACTGACATTACATACATCTACTTCACATGCTCCTACTCTCATTTCTGTCACCACTACCGGCACTCTTGTTAACCTATTTCGGACCCCGATAAATCGAACAGCACAATCATAGTATTTGTGCTGCCGAGAGTCCACGAGCAGCGTGAGCTCCCAGCAGCACGAGTAGGATCATGTTGCGTCTGTGGTGTACGTTGTCTTTATTTGTAATTCGGAAACCGACCTGTATCATCCCTTCATCACAAAGGCCGATTCTGTATTGGTCAAATTTAGACGACCATTTACCTCTGAACTGTCAAGCGAGATATTGCAGATCCTAATCCGCTACTACTGCAAATACTACTGCTGCTACTAATACCCCAGAACGACTACGCATTGCTACGGTATTCAGTATACCTATTATATACTTGTTCTTCTGTTCTGCTGTTTACTGCTACTGCGGTTGTACTACGCTGTATTGCAGACTTCACCACAGCTTCCAAAAACACGACGTAGACCAAGCTCAGCAAAGTCTTCCAAAAACAGCTCGTATTGTCTTGCCCACAGGCCGATTTTGACGACAAAAATTCAAGTATATCCCGATGGATGGCTTAGGCATGCAGCGTAACCGGAATTGAATTATTCGGTAGCTTCATAGCCGACACACTCGTTAGCCAGAAACGTTGTGGCCGAATGGGGAAACGCCTCTAGTAGCACGCGTCAACATTCTACAGCGCTTTTGTTTTTTATTTCCAACTCGGGGCGTGCTCGCGGCGAGCAAACAAAACAGAGTGTGATTTGTTCATATTTTATGCATTTTTAGAAATTACGGCGGCTGCTGTCAGACTGGCATTCTGGCAGAGCCTCGCAGGTCTGCATGCTCAGCTTGAAATGCTCGCTTGCACAATGTAAAATATATAGCGCATTTGACCAAGTTGTCGAATATTTTGTCCGTGGTTCTTGGGTTCTCTTACATTTTTCGATACGGCGCTAGGTAAAAAACGAGCAATACTCCTCCAGCAATGATTCCTCTAAACTATAGGCAACCGGCACAACTCCGCATACCACCACAGAGTTTAGTCCCGTATGTGCGAAGTGGTACCACATGCGCTTTAAGCGGGAAGCCGGCACAACTCAATCGGCCTTATAGAGGGATCACTGCTGTATACTATAAACACATATGTCTGCTCCTGCTTCTGCTGTATATGTCACTGTCTATCGATCACCGAACATCATGTCTGATACAACCACTCTATGATACGATGACGGCACTTTGGACGGGCCACTACTACTGCCGTGCACTGTTAATACATACTGCGGCTGCTGCTGCACGTCTCGACTGTTTGACGACGACGGAAACATTATGTCCAGCTACAATAGTTTTCGCTCTGCAATGACATCAGGCATTACAGCGGGCAGCCGGCCCTATGGAAGGACCACTACCGCTGAGTAAAATTCTACCAGGTACAGGGTACCATATTATCATGCTGCTGTAATTATCGCCTGCCTACCGACCGCCAAACATGATGTTCACATAGTTATCGCCCTGTAAACTCTAGTGTCTTCTTGCTTGGCTGACCTCTAGGCATAAATCGGCCCTAACGAAAGCCATAGTTGGTCTGAGCTCCGCAAATTTTAACCAAGTGTCATTTTTTTGTTGATGTTTCGCTCCATACTGTGTGTGCCTTATAGCGGCCCTTTGGAGCTCACTGAGCCGTTCCCAAAGAGTGTTACTATTTTAGGGTGTTTCACTATTAATTTAAACATTTACGAGAAAAACGTCATCATATCGGGCAGCAGAGCACCCGCCCGTACGCACGCACCCAGCATCGCGGCTGGGCGGATTCTACATGAGAATCACTCGAACTGCGCTTTTGGGCTGCCTGCCCTGTTCTGCCTGCTTGGTGTGCTTCCTGTTTGCTGCTCTCTACTGGCATGTCAAAGGAGGTACTATACTTGGCTGCATCAAAACCGGCAACTTCTTTGTTGCGCCGAAATGACGACAAGGCATCACAGATCACAAACGAACTCATAAGACAAACAAGCAAAGCATCAAGACGAGAGCACAAAGAGGGCCCAGCCGTACACCGTTAAACATGAAGGATAGGATGTATCTTAAGTTTTACTGATAAGTACGTCTGTCATGCATCTTGGCATCGCTTCTTAGGCGGGGGTTGCAAGCGGCAGACACCTTGTTTTAGTGCATATTTTGTATTCCACGATGGCCGCGCTAACACGTTGCCAGGATGAGCGTACTTTCTACCTGGTTACAGCACGAGGCCAGCTAGCCGCCTGCGTTCTAGCTTTTGCCGCACGTCTTGCCTGCACTTGTATATACCGCACGTACATGGTATACAGGAGGTCATCGAGCTACCAGGCACGTACCAGTACGTATTCCAAAACTGTCACTTCGTGCACAAGATAAAGAGGTGATACATAACAACACAAAGAGATTAAAACCGAGACAGATGACGCAGACGTCTTTGCCAATACTGCTGTACCTGGTATGATATCATTATCCCGAATGCCCCTCACCGGCAGCACTACGAATGCTGCTGTAAATACCACCCTTGCAAGATAAAAGGTACAGCAAGTACGGTAGGACCAGGCAAGGCGCAAGGCACGAACACTTTTCCCACTTGGGTGGGGATTGAAACTTGCCTAGGAATTTCGTAAGGTCTCTGTTCATCTAGGGCTAGGCCCTACAAACCTAGCGATGACTGATGCGCAACCCAGCTGCTAGTCTCGTAGAAGGTATCACAAACCTGGTTTCAAAAGTACGCTCAAACATCGTCGGAAAACCACCTTGCACTATTTACGATCTCACCTCAAATTGCACTCTCAATTTGCAAGCACAAATGCTGCCTCTCAGACACCAACTAGAGAGCCCTTGCTTCCCCTTGATTGCGGCTGCTGCTCACAATACGACTTATACTGTAGCGCCCTCGTTACTGGTTGCTCCTTCAGGTGCTTACACTCCTGTGCAAGAGGTCGTGGTTTGTATCGGGTCCACCTGCCACCTGCAGAAACGCGCGGGGCGGGTTTATATTGTTTGGCAAGGCGTTTTCTTTAAACAAGGGGACACATATTATATCGCCCTCACGTAGGGCACAAACCACCACATCTCGCACGGCAGTGTAGGCGCCTGAAGGAGCAACCAGTAACGAGGATGCTGCAGAATAAGTCGTGTTGATCAACAGTTGCAAAAAAGGGGAAGCAAGGGCTATACCTTGTTGACGTCTGAGAGGGAGCATTTGTGCGTGCGAATCGAGAGAGCAATTTTTGAGGTGAGATCGTACAGAGTACAATGTGGTTTTCCGACGATGTTTGGGCGTACCTCTAAAAGCAGGTTTGCGATGCCTTCCGCAAGACTAGAGGCTGGGTTGCGCATCAGCCATCGTCATGTTCGTAATGCGTAGCCCTAAACACACAGATGAATTACGAATTCCTATGCAAAACGCACGTTGCAGCCCCCGCCAAAGTGGTTTAGTTCGGCCATACCGGCACCCTGAACCTACAGTAGTCCTACTTGTACCTTTTTTTTCTTGCAAGGGTGGTACTTACGTACCTGGTACGTATTTACAGCAGTAGTGCTCCGGCTGAGGGGCATTCCGGAAGATTCTATCATGCCAGGTACAGCAGTATTTTCAAGGGCGTCTGCGTCATCTGTCTTGTTTTTAGGTTGTTGTGTTGTTATGTACCTGGTATCGCCTCTTTATCTTGTGTACGAAGTAACAGTTGAGGTATACTGGTATATACGTAGCTCGAAGACCTCCTGTATACCATGTACGTGCGGTATATACGAGTGCAGGCAGGACGTGCGGCAAAAGCTAAAAGACAGGCGGGCAGCTGGCCTCATACCATCGCCAGGTAGAAACCATGCTCATACTGACGACGTGTTAGCGCGGCCATCGTGGAATACAAAGGCTACACTAAAACATGGTGCCTGCCGCTTACGATGTCCCGCTCAAGAAGCTATGCCAAGGTGCATGACAGACAACGTACGAGTAAAGGGTAAAATTGGCCCTATACTTCATGTGCAGCGTCGTACGGCTCGGCCCTCTTCGTAATGCCGAGCTGATGCTACTCTTCTGTTGGCCTTCTGTGTTCGTTTGTGATCCGCAATGGTTTGTCGTGATTTCGGCCCACCAAAAATGTTGCTGGTTTTGACGCAACCAAGCATAGTACCCCCCGGACACCGGACATGCCAACAGAGAGCAGAGAGCAGGTAGCACGCCAAGACCGCAGAACAGAGCAGGCAACCCGAGAGCGCGTTCGAATGGTTTCCGTTTAGTATCCGCACAGCCGCGATGCTGAGTACGTGTGTGTTTGTGGGTGCTCCGCTGCCTGTTATGATGACGTTCTTCTCGTAAACCTTTACAGTGAAACAGTCTAAAATAGGTACACTCTTTGGGGACGCTTCAGTGAGCTTCATAGGGCCGTCGTAAGGCACACACCTCATAAGGTTAACAATCAACACAGAAATGGCACGTGGTTACAATTTGAGGCGCTCATACCAACTATGTATTTCGTTAGGCCCGGTCTGTGTCTAGAGGTCAGCCAAGCAAGTAGACACTAGATGTTCATCACAGAGCGATAACTACCGTATGTGTACATCATGTTTGGAGGTTGTAAGGCAGGCGAAAAGTACAGCAGCATGTACAGATAGGAAACTTGTACCTTATATGACTTTAGTCAGCGGTAGTGGTCCCTCCATGGCGCTGGCTGTCCGTGCCTGTTGTCATTGCAGAGTGATGACTATAGCAGTTGCACATCATTTTCCGCCGTCGTCAGACTTGCGAGAAGTATAAACAGCAGAATTAGGTATGAATAGTACACAGTAGTAGTAGTGACCCGTTTGTAGTGCCGTCATCACAGAGCGATACCATTGGACATGATGTTCCGTGGTCGTTAGACGGGTGTTATATACAGCAGAAGCAAGGGCGGAAATGGGTGTTTGAAGTATGTGGTCCCTCGGGGGCGATAGGATAGTGCCGGCTGCCCGCTTACAGCGCATGTGAACGCTTCGTCCATCGTATGAAACTCACCTGTTTGGTTGTGTGCGGAGTAGTGCCGGTTGCTTATAGTCTACTGTAGACATTTTCCTTACTGGAGTAGTATTTCTGATTTCTGCCCCTCGCGCCGCACCGAAACATGTACGAGTACCCGAGAAAAACCGACAAAATGTGGGATACCTTGATCAAATGCGATACGTATTATACACTATTCGAGTACGAGTTATATCAAGCTGAGCATGCGAACCTGCAAGGCCCTGTCAGAATGCCAGTCTGACAGCAGCCGCCAAGAAAAAAATGGGAGTAGTAAAAAAAACAAAAACAAAAAACAGACTATGTTTTGTTTGCCCGCCGCGAGCAAGCCACGGGTTGGAAGTTAAAAATAAAAGCGATAACTGATAAAACAAAACAATACACATGAACATGATATGACTAGTAGGCGAAGAGGACATGGAAAAATTGTCTGTGTCGACCTCTGAGCGATCGTGTGAAACTGGCTGAACAGACGTTAATTTTCTCTGCTTGTCATACCGCCAGTAGACTAAGTGCTTTATCTCTAACGGATGCGGGTGTGGCGTGGTTTTGTGACTAGCGTACTGGCCCCGGGCGTATTGGCACCGGCGATGAACCTGCTTCTGTTGCACGAACTTTTCGTCGAGATGTATAAAATCCGCGAAGGATAGGCACTATCGTGAAGCGCTGGCTTCACTTAACACCTATTTTTGCTTCTGTCGCAGATATGTTTATTTGTGGTGTACGTACCTGTCCCCACCTGTTTTGGGCATGGGTAGCACGTACTACCCGCCGACTATTCGGATACACGGCGATTTACATGCCCTTGGTTCGAAATACGTCACCACACCCCCCTAGCTACCTGTCATCAATGCTTGAAAGCCCTGCCAGGGTTTTCAACTAGGTCGCCTCTAGGAAGTATGGTAAATGATATCGCACCTAACACACGAAAATCACATGGCACCCGGATACAGCATCATATGTAACTATATACATTTTGCTCTGTCTTGGTCGGTCTTCATCATCGTGCGAGCGGTATTTGTCGGTGCGCAAGAAGCAAGACTGTGCTGCCGGTATCAGGCTAGCGAAAATCACTCCCGGAAAGTAGTCTATTGTCGGAGGCTATCGCAGCAGCAGCCCCCCATGGCATTCGGTACGGATGGTGTCGACCGTCTCCCTGCCCCGCAAGTATGATACCGGTGTGTCACAAAGCAGACAATTTGGAAGGACCCTTTTGTACTGGATAGTCACCTGCTTTCGCAACATGGCCAGGACAAAGGAGCTGGCGTTCATACACCGGTGTAGCGCTGGTAGCCGTAGGAACAAACCCCGCCAATCCCGGGGATCGTGTAACTATGATGGTAACGCCCCTAGAATGTCTAGTAATCCATCCGTGCTTCCTCTGTCGGTTTCCCTCTGTGTTCAACGTCGGCGTGAGGCACAATATCCCCTCCGTGTGGGCCTAGCTCCGGTCGAGGAAGTGGGGCCATACGTCCCATTATATATTTCCACCCGGCATATCACGCTTGTAAGTGCTCAACGGTATTTGATGTTGTGAGTACTATGTACGCTCTATGATCGTGTGTGTAATGAGAAAGCGGTGACACGATATCGATGAACCGGCGGTTTTAGCATGACGGCCGTGCTGGCTAAAGCAAGGCGTGTTCAGACTGTACCCGGTTAAAACCAATACGTATTACATGTAATACCAGTATACTTTATAGAATAATTTAGGGAGTATGTCGAGAGTCGCGATAGCGTCTGGCACAAAATATGCTCGATCCGGGTGGAGCCACAGGAGCTGTCGCATTGTAATGTTTCCCTTCCAGTTGACTGAACGGCATGTATTTGTGCGCGTAGGTGCAGTACGTACAAACGTCGGTAGCAAATAGGAGCTGGTGCCCATCATTTCACGCGTGGATCCGAGATATGGGTATTGACTACTGGAAAAGCTGCACAGCTCAGCAGCCTAGGGCGTGTTTCTCCATTTTCAACGGCGGCACCACCAGCCGTCCGTTCGTGTAGCGCGGCGTGTGCAAACCTTCGGCGTTCATCTCTTAAACACGCCGTGGATATTTTAACCGTTGTGCTGTAAAAAGTGCAAATTCCGGCGTCTGGTCGTTACTTCGTTTCAGCATCACACAGGTTTTTGACGTTAAGCATGACTTAATATTGACTATACGCAGTTAGATCAACGAATACTTGCGTGAAACTTTGTATACAAATACCTTGGACAACCTGGAAGCGGCTCGTTCTGACATAAAGATGGGGGAACTTTAACATATACCTGCAGAAACGCGTGACTATTGCTGGCCTCTTTGAAGGCCTATAAAGGTCCCGCTACATTTCGGCGGTAGTGCCAGTCCTAGACCCTTGAAAACAAGTATGGTGCTGTCACTCTCTTGCACTGTTCATGGCGGTCAGTATTATACCAAATATCTGATATTTGAGTTGCTATTGCATGCGACATTCGTGGCTGACAAAAGTTGGGGTGGTATGCTTGAGAACCAGCGCGTATGTATCTCCTGGCAAACCCTGCACTCAACCTACGAACACAAACGCACCGTCTCTGTCGCAAAGGCCAGAGTTTAGAGTGGTGGTGCTGTTCTAGGGCCGCTGTACCGCTGCTGTTGGTGTAGTGCGTGCCGTGGCTACGCAGTCGCTTTTACAATCTCGAGGAAATGTGGTTTAGTTTATTTCGCCCTGCCCCCTGCGCAGCATGCAATCAATTCCATATTGATTGAGAGGATGTGTTCGTTTCAAGTCCGTAGGTCGACAGGAAACGTAGAGTTCACACGCATAAACATGCCCTGTCGGATGCCTTCACAGAAGGAAGAGCGTGATGTGCGCTTCCTGTGACACGGTCGTTGCCACAGAGTAGAGAGCTTGACATAGTGTGGGACGGTGTGTGAAACTACTTGATACAGCAGCAGCAGAGCTAGAATATTAAATCGTGCGGTTTTGCATTGTCGCTGGTGTTCCCAACAAGATAGTCCTTGGTCACAGGACAGGCTCCAAATGCCCTGAAGTAAGATCATTCCTCAGGGGAAAATAATGCACAAACTACAAAAGTACAACACAGTACGATATACATAATAACTGTGGAACATCGTGCACCTCAACCATGAGAAAGTGGAATCAATCCGAAGGGAAAACTAATCCCAACAAAAAAGGAAAAAATACAAAGAGGATTAAAGCGACGAAAAACATATTATTTGTTTGTTTGAGAGAGGCAAGGAAGCACGGCATCACGAGCGAATACACAAGAAAGCACGCAGCAAGGACACAAACTTGCGTACTCGCACGTAGGTAAGCAGACGCGGGGGGTGGAGACCAGACAAGCAAACCTAAAACAGAATAAAAAACTAAAAGAAAGCCCGTCAATTGGGAGAGCTATCTATCTATACGCATGCGCGTTCGATATAAGCACACAATACAAAAGCAAAAGAGCTGCGAAGCAGGAACAAGAGAGAGTGAGAGAAAACGATCGATAAATATAACGCAAAGGGGGAAAGCAAGAAGGGGCCAATGCACGAAGCGGGAAAAGCGAAATAAAAGCAGGCAAGGGAGGCATGCAGAAGGCAATGGAGAATGGGCAGCCCTACGCTAGCTATTTCGGCACTGGAAAGGTACGCATCAGGACAATGATGACCATACCGAGACATCAGGTGTCTAGCCAGACCCCCCGGCACGCCCCCGCCCAGGCCCCTCGCTGGGCGTGTTGGTACCAACAGTCCATGTCGCAGTTGCACCCGCAGCCGTTGCGTGCCGCTTGGCTCCATCATTCCTCTCCGCGTCATGCCATACCCGCATAAGAGCCTTCGCCCCGTCGTCCACTACTCCGGCCCACCGGCCGACCTTCCGTGCTGCCTCGCACCATCGTACTGGCCTGATGCCGATCATGTTGATGTCCCCCTCGAGGCGCCCCGTCCAGTATTAATCTTGTCCCAATGAGTAGCCCTTACCAGCGACCATCGCTCTAAACATTACCCTCCCCGGCAGCCGCCCCTCTCCCATGCGTGCGACGATACCAGCGAAGATTACCCCCCGTCTGCGCACCTTTGCCTCGATTATCTCCGAATCTGTCTTGATAAGCGCGCGGGCGTAAGATAAAATGTTGCAACTTGAAATGGTGTCCTCGCGCGCTTCGAAGGGCTATACAGTGATGGACCTTCCGTAGCCAGGCGTAATCAGCTGGTCCGGGGCTCCACGTGACGCACCCGTACAGCGCCGTTTCGAGTACCTCAGCTTTCAGTAGCAGCACCTCCAACCGCAAGCATACACCTGGGCGGTCGTATAACCCCCCGTCTTACACCGTCCGAAGCACGCCCATGCCCTCTGAAGTCGACGCGCGTTTCCTCGACACTGAGACCTCGGCTTGCACTGATAGCCCCGCCATAGCCACAAGTTGGACCGTTGAACGAGAGGTTGTCCCCAGTCTTCGTGTGCAGGCGCATGATCTCTGCCCTGGCCTCCGTGATCGTAAGCCGGAACGCTTACACACGCAGTCCCGGTCACTGTCATCATCCCCTCGTACCTCCTCGTGATCGCGGTACAATGCACACATAGTCAGCGTAGAGCATTCCCTACAGCGTTGTAACCTCTCCCCCTCCCCCCTCCGTCGGCCTTGGTTGGTCCGTACCTTACCCCTGTTATTATCTATCGTCCCTGTAGACTCTTCCTCACGCTACTTTGAATGCGCAGAGCACGCTCTACAGATCTCGCCCGAGACCCAAGCTTGGCTTGTAGTGTACACATGGACCTCCTTCGTGCTGCCCAACCAAGAGGGCGAAAACCACCCCGCGGCTGAAATGTAAATATCCCGATGTGCCAACACCAAAGTGTACACTAATATATATATACCTCCTTATAATATGCACCCCCCAAGTCGTTCAGCAAGTGACGACCTCCGGTTGGTGCATTCGGTATATGCCGGCCCCTCGTCGATATGTTCAGTACTTGCCGGTTCCTCGTCGGTGCATTCGGTGTAAGGGTGGCCCCATGACTTTGCCTGTGGTCTACCCTAATCATAGTTTCCTTCGACGAATGTTATGGTACATTGTGTATGTTCATCCTGAGCAATCGCATGTTTGTTATGTACGCATTGTAATGTCAGGCGATATTCAATATGTCGACACCTTATGTATATATTGCATGAGTTAATACCGATCTAGGCGACCGTGTGTTTGTGAGATGGGGATGGTAGATGTCGAAAATGCCTTCAGGTTCTTTCTCTAAGCCACGGTGTCGATAGCTGGTTCGACTACGTGGTTGCACTGCGCCCTCCTGGTATTGTATAGTCCACATCGTACATTGACTGCAACGCGAAAATGTCAATATTGTTTGTTGTCGGTGGCGCTGATGCTGTTGTGAGTACCCCCTCGAAACACTGAACAGGTAGGTTTGGACCCCTGGTCAAAGTACTGTAACAACCAGTAGGCCTAATGTGGGTAAGTTGATAGTGTCGTGAAGTTTTATTGTTTTATATTTGACTATGATTCAAATCTTTGACAGACCGTGTAATAGAAGGATGTAACAGAGGTTGCTGGTCAAAATGACGTAACTTGAAAATACCGGATATACGTCATGCAGATTGCACAATATAAAGCCATCTCAAACTTAATGGAGCTTAGAGCAACCGGTCAGTTTAGCGCGGTTCGTTTCCAAGAATTTGTTATTCTTGGACTAACACGTCCATGTATTGACAGTTTTACGAAGGTTAGCTTCTAAACCTCCGTGCTCGTGACAATCCTTTTTGCGTGATTGTACCGTTGCATCAGTAGCAACAGATCGTCCACGTTCATGCTCATGATAACCCGTTTTGCGCGCTCGTACCGTTGCCACATTAAAATGAGAGCGTCTTGGTCGAACCCGCAGAGCTAAGTAGATACAATACGAATATGCTACGCTTGGAAAAGTAACAATATCTGTGCTCTCAAGTCAGGGTTCGGTTATACTTGGTGCCAAGATGGGGACAGCGGATGGGTTCGGCCCACCGACCGATGGTTTTTAGCAGATAGCAAACCATAGAGTTTATAGTTCAATGGACGCATGCTACGGTGGAGGTTGCTCCACGTTTTTTCGGAGCTCCTGACTGGAGGAGCTCCGTACGTCACCGGAAAAAGGGTTTTGGAGGAGATTGAAAGTGATTTCCGATGAACAACCTCATGACCTGAGTCTACTCTTAAACAAATTGCAACACGAGACTAAACGTCCGACGATTTCGAGTTAAGGAGCCCGACCGTTCAGAAACCGATTCAGCCAGAAATTGCTACTTTTATCGTAGCACGCGTCAATGTCGAGCATGCGCTACGCAGTTGTTGCGATTGATTGTCATGCTGGCGCACTGCGCTGGTGTTACCAAGCGTAAGACGTTGGTGTCCGTCTATGTATGACGTTTATCGATTATTCGCGTAAGCAGCGCTCAGCCAACAAAACGATTTGACGTGGAGGTTTGTTTTCGCCTGCACACTCAATCTGTGAGGAAAATGTGTGACGGTTGTTCAACACGAATCGCCTGCTAGACACCAGGTGTAAAGGTACCCTACACTGAGCACAGGTTCGAGTGTCGTTTAGTTTTGCGGGCATTTTTTATAAGTACACATTTTACCGGAAATGCGGTCAAACATATATCTGCTAGCATGTACCAGGTATGTGGTAACAAAATGATACCGCCCCTTGTCCGCTGTGCTCGACACACGAAGGCCTTGGTGGTGATATCTCTCTGTTTTACTACTTTTTTGTGTCCGGTGTCTGTCCATTACATCACCAGTGAACGGAACCAGCAGTCCGTCAGGTTGTATTTTGCAGCTATAAGTAGTGGTGTGGTAACGTACCTTCCATCGTTGCATGGCGTGCCTGAAATGCAGATCCACCAGTATGTTGGCTCCAAGTGCTGATGGCTGCCTTAGAAATTCGTTGCGTGAGTGACTTTACCGAGCCACATTACTGCCTCAAAACATAGTTGTTTACTGGTGAGTGTCTTCCACGTTCCCAAACGTGCGGTCGCCCATCAATACCACCGTACTTATTCATCTCTAAAACGAGCCTGGCCGTGACACTGCCCTAAAATCGCTGTGGTGCTAGGATGTGCGATCACCGTACCCACGTTTGTTTCTAGCATGTTCTTGCTGCTGCGTGATATAGCATCATAGGGTCATGGCAATGCGGATGCACGACGGCGGTGCCCTAGTACCCGACCAATGAGTTATAGTACTGCAAACTACCCAGGGAGGGCAGACAGTGGTACACATTACATGCTTTCACGTCGTAGTTCTAACCATTCAGATTTACACAAAGGTACGTGTATGACTTTCCCCCGTTCCAGTTTCGCCAGGAGCAAAGTATCGCAGCTGGGAGTTGAGCATGAACAACGCAACCTTAAAGTTGTGTCATATTTTTAGGTACGATCGGGATTGTCAGTTGGGTTTTCAGTGTGCAACCGCTGTACATGCATACCAACGTATTGGTGATACTCATTTGAAATGGCTAGGGTTCACGTCTGCGCGGTCGTAAAAAAGTCTTAGTTTCTTCTTGTGTCATAAGTCGGGAGTTTTACATATTTTGACCCACGCCCGTTTTCTCGTGCCACCGTTTCTGCTCGGCTTCCCCAGGAATTTCAGCATAATCGACGTATTTGGATATAATGAGACGTTGTCTACATGCCACCTGTAAGAAGGTAGCAAGCTTCAACACCGAGGGCGCTAAGACGGGGGTGTACTGCAAGCAACATGCTGAGGACGGCATGGTCGATGTCGTGACCAGGTGTTGCTTACACGACTCCTGTACCAAACGGCCGAAGTTTAATTTTCAGGGCAGCCAGGCACCGGAGTACTGCAAGCAACATGCTGGAGACGGAATGGTTCATGTTAATGGCAAGGGCTGCTTACACGACTCCTGTCGTACGGAACCGACCTTTAATGCCAAGGGCATCAAGAAGGCGGCGTACTGCGAACAACATGCCGAGGAGGGCATGGTGAACATTTGTAGACGGCATTGCTTACATGACTCCTGCACGAAGTGGCCGAACTTTAATGTTGTGAGCAAGAAGACGCCGGCGTATTGTAAGAAACACGCTAAAGATGGAATGGTTGATGTCAAAAGCAAGCATTGCTTACATGTCTCCTGTACGACTACACCAAAGTTCAATGTCGAGGGTAGCAAGACGGCGGCGTACTGCAAACAACACGCTGCAGATGGCATGGTGAATATTTGCAGGAGGTATTGTTTACATGGCGCCTGCACGACGCACCCTTGCTTTAATGTCGAGGGCAGCAAGACGCCGGCGTACTGTAAGCCGCATGCTCAGGAAGGCATGGTGGATCTTGTAAGCAGGCGCTGCTTTCATGACTCCTGCACAACGGGGCCGAGCTTTAATGTTGAGGGCAGCAAGATGCCGGCGTACTGCAAGCAACATGCAGAACATAACATGGTGAACGTTCGTAGCAGGTTTTGTTTACATGGTTCCTGCACGAGAATAGCGAGCTATAACGTTAATGACAGCAAGACGGCGGCGTACTGCAAACAACATGCTGAGGACGGCATGATAAACGTCATTATCATACGATGCTCCCACACCTCCTGCCTGAGGCGACCTACCTGGGGTGTGCTGACCGACGGTAAGGGCACTACGTGCCGGCACCATAAGGGCGATATCTTAGGCATTCCGGTTGTCAACTTCGGAGCTTTTTGCAAGGCCAAGGGCTGTAGAAGTGTTTCGCGCTGGGGACCCAATATGAAGCAGCCTACCCACTGCGACGATCACGGCCCCATCGAGAGCGGCCTTGTGTGCACTGTCGAAAGGGCTCGCAGAAGGAGAAGTAGTCGTAACCCATCCTACGGTCCAGAAAGGGGCCCCTCAGTTCATGTTAAAGCTGAGTGTTTCTTTTGAATGGTTAGTGTAGTTAACCACGACGTTTCCAATTCCGTGATTTCCGGAGCCCCTCGACTGCGAGGGCAGAGTAAACCTTTGTCGACCACGACCCTCCCCAGTTCCTGTAGGCGGTTCCGTAGCGCCGGCCGTTGCCTCGTTGGCGCGTTCGCTGTATTAAGGGTTGCCTATGCCTTGTTGCTAGAGCTTTAGCGTTACAAAGCTGCTTGGGCCGAAGGCATTCTAAATAACATGTGACATAGGACAATACTTATATTAGGTACGTTGGGGTTTCCTTGGTAAAAGGATGCAGGCAGTGCTACAAGACCGACGTCAAACCGCGATTGAGCTTTGGCTCAAGGTCGTTGCTTGTTCAGCGGGCATCGGCAATGTAGTTAGTAGCTCGTTGACTCATATTCCAGGACTTTGAAAAACATCAGCCAACTACAGCTATCGATCTGAACTAGCGCCTGGCCGCCATGATGCGGTCCACGAACATGGCATTCAAATGTGTCGGTGTCTCAGTGTGCAGATTGACTGACGTGGGCTGTCTTTCTGCTGTAGGTTGTCTGGGGGATGAAGACTTGGCTCAGACCCTTCAACCATTGCTGCCATCAGAACGATTAGCGTCTTCGTGTGCTACTACAGAGCTGTTGATAATCAGCTCGGGCTGCCCTGATGTTGGATATATGTAAGCCAGAGGTGGGTTAGGTGTAAGGGTCGCGTTCGGTTCGTAGCCTGGTGTATTGCTCGACGAGATAACCACGCCAGTACGGGAGATACAGTAAGCATAGGGCGAACTCCGGGTCTGCCAGCACTTAATATAATTTGCCTCTGGAGTCAACGACTCCTTCTCCAGGCCAAAGACTATTTCTACTTGTGCCAATGCAATTTCCTTAGCGGCACATCCGCCGTTCATCGAACGACAACTTCAGAACCAAACCGCCACAATTATCGGCTCTGGGAGTAAGATCGTACGCGAATTTGACGAATGACGTAACTTACAGGTGGTGTTTGCTGTAGAGGATCGATACAAAATAACTCGTCAAACTGTTGGATTGGAGGTCGTCCCAACAAGAATTTGAGTCCGTCGTCAACATCTTGTCTACTGCAGTCATAGTAGTAGCAATGTCGCATGATGACTTCAACTGCAGTAGACTCGTGACCCAGTCAGACGGACCCTGGATCACATCAAACTTCGCTCCAACCTTTTTTCTTCGAACAGCTTGGGAACTCGATCGAACACAAGGTCCTGTTGGTATACGCCGCTGTCGAACGCGTCACTTGCTGGCCCGCGTGGTTATACCATGAGTCGTGGAAGAAGAGCAGCAGATAATATACACCACACCACCAATTACCAAACACACACAAGGAGGCCAGTACCTGTCGTCAAAGTTCCCCACCATACACGTCGGACAGGACTGAGCAGTACCTTTCCGTCACGCTCCATCCTGTAAAAGGTACGGACAGTATATTCTCATCAAAGTCCGGGTCGTATCGTTATCATGATCGACTGCCCCCGTAGGGAGCAGCATCCATGCCGAGGCATGCACGTATCATTTCAGATCATACTGTCTCACCACACAATATATAGCCCCAACCTCAGTAGACCAGTATGAAACTGTCAGATATCCGGACCCCAGTATCGAGCAATCGCCTTACAACAGCCCCCCTATTCGTCGCGAGACACGAGAGGTCCCGAACCACTCATCATCAATTGCAACTTGAAACGACAAATCCCAACGTCCGTAATATATCGTTGACAGGGTTAACCGGCAACCCCAAATCCCATTCTCCATCATTGCCAAATTCCACCCTAAAGAATTTCAAACGTAAAACGGCAATCCCGATACCAAATTTCTCAATCTCGATTGCAGTATATATATCAAAACAAAAGCGATATGGTAACTACGGGAAGGGGAAAATCTAACAAACATTAGTATGCTGGTAAAATAATTCTAACAACAATCAATGACACCGTCTTCACATAGAGACCGTTCCGCCCAATAACATCGGCCCCCCTGTTGCGTACTCTGTAAGAGAAGAACAGAACCTCTCTGATATAGGACATCCCAAATCTAATAATTGCTAGACACAGGCCGGTCGCCCCGGTGGGCTAGCAGGAAACCACGAAGCTTGTTAGCGCCAAGGTCACGAGTTCGAGCCCCCCCGAGTGCATGCTCGTAGGGACTTTTTCTCGCAAAAAATCTTGACTAGCTGAAAGCGCGAGAGCGTGAGTTAGCAAAATTCGATGAAAATCGACGAGCGTTGGGAAGGCTGAACCCTCTGCGCGATAAAAAATCAAGGCAAGAATCGTAGTGGGGGAGGAGGGAGAGGAGCTTACTTTGTGACCTCGGATCTGAGTTACGACTAGGGAGGGAGAAAGACGGAAGTGCAAAGATAATAAATGGGATGGAAAAAAAAAAAAAAAAACCCCCCCATCGTGCTGAGCGCCCTCGCTGCCAGCGTTTAGGATCCTAGATGCCCTTGTCTGGAGGTATCGCTTGGGAAATGAGAGCATCATCCGTGTCTGGATCAACTGATTCATGTCCGAAATGACCTCCTATTCGGTGCACAGACACGTTGAGACAGACAGGGACCAGGCTTCGCGCCCGATGCGAGAACTCCACACAAAAACCGCGTTAAATCTTTCAACCGAAAACTCTCTGCTCAGTGCAATATACACCCTGCAAGTACTGCACAGACTCGGGATCTGCTAGGCGAACACTCGGTGGCCGTGGTTAGTGCTGTGTCTCAACGCACGTATATATGATGTGTTGTGTCAGTCCGGGGCAGGTCTTAGAAGACAAATAAATAAACTAAACTATTTTGTGTGGTCCCGGCGACACACGAAAGACGGACCAGTGCAGTACGGCAGCGTAACTACTTGGATGTATTATTGATGCGATAATTCGTTCTCGAGCACAACATCGATTCCTCCTGTTTAACGATCACGAATTAATGTTTTTGCATCGCTGTTTTGGTGTGTGTGGGGGGGGGTTGCTATTTCATTATTTCGTCACGCCGTACAATTTATTGGATGTTTATTCGGTTGTTGATGCCGAGGCGTTGCTACTGTTTTTGGAAACGAAAACGGCGAACGCTAGCACACGAAAGTATGTAACGCAGGCGGAAACCGCCGGGAGGGGGTTACATGCCGTAGCCTTGATAGGCGGTTAATAAAATGCTTGGTGCGGCGGGATTACTGATTGTTACGCGAAAGAGCGTCGGGGTCGCTGGAAGGGCGTTGCATATTTGTGTTCTTGCAACAATTTCGTTGCAAGGGATGGATTTATATTCGACTGGTACGGTCGGCGCATCGTTGTGGTTATCTTATATCTAGTCTCTGTTGCCGTTTCCTCGATTTGGGATCGATGACGTCGCCGTGGTTGTCGTTACTTTGTGGTCGCTGTCGGCGCTGCGTGGTGGTGGTTGAGTTAACGGTGGTCAATACTTTCGGAGCGGGCGGGCGGTATTGGGACTATGCCGCCATGCCGTAGCCATCATTGTTTTAGGTATGGGGATATTACTGCGGCGGATCTCGCAATGTTGACGCAGTATGTAGTTGTGAACGCTAGATTTGGATTGTTTGGTTATGCTCAGGACCCAATGACGTTGAAGTTGGCTGGACCGACCGTTTTGTCCTCTAATGCAGGGTCGGCGGTTGCGTTGTTGTGGTTAGCTAGTCGGTGGCCATTGGGGGGGTACTCCATTTCTGCCTGTCATAGTCATGTGACCATTCACCGTGCATCCCCTACGAGACGGAGAACAGGTCCTACTCCTGATAGAGACACCACTAACAGTTGGGCGCTCATTACATTGTTTCCATAGGTTACATATATTGTTTGCTCGTCGTACCCCCTTTCCTGGGGAGGGGGTATTATTTACGTCTTCTTCACGTGTTCTGATTTTGCGTAATTATGTTCATGGGCTGATGACGTCGCGTTGCCTGGCGCTTTTCTGTCTTGCTTCGATCGGTGAGGGTGTACTTGTGGTTCAGTAAACCGTGGTCCGATTAGGAGGGGGGCAGCTGTGGTGTGGGTATGCGTCCATGCCTTAGCGTTGATGTAGTTACAAATTGTAGACGCTGGGAGGGTGTTGCGTAGTGATCTCCATATCGTAGCTCTTCATGGCCGCTACATTATGCTTGCGCGTCGAGGTTTTCCTTATTTATGGTAACGTATGTGGTCGACGCTGGGTTGGGGTAGTGTAGGTATTTGATACAACAACATCGTACATTGGACGGCAAATGTTCTCGGCGGTGCTTGAGTGGTGACAGCAGAGACGGGGGGGGGGACTTAAGCACGTTTGCACCCGATTACGTCCAGAGGCTGGAATTGGAGTATGTAACCGTGCTTGTCGTCATTCCGCATTTGTAAGTGTAGGTTGCAGCAGATAAGAGGGGGAGACGCCCGTTTGTTGCGCACCTTAGTCATTGGGCCATTGACCATGCACCCCTTTCGAGGCGGTGTACACACGAAGGGGGGGCTATTGTGTGTTTGACGTTATGCCATACTCTTTCCTGGCGTTCAGCTCTGTTATTGTAGGCGGCGCTCGCCTCATGGCGGCATCTGGGGTGGGGAGGGTGTTAAGCATGCTGGATGGTTTAAACATCTCCGGCAGGAACTGCTACCTTATATCATGATTGTCGTAGGTTGTTTTTGCGGGGGTGCCTTGATTGTCCTGAGTGTGCTGATGCCTACATGGCAAACGTGTACTTGCGTATTAGTATTTTTCTGGAGTCGGTGCCTGCGTGGTGTGTGTTGAGCAAACTGTGGCTCGGGCGGGCGGGCGGGCGAGCGGGCGGGTTGGTGGTTGTGGTGTGTTTCTCCCTCCATACCGCAGACTGGGTTGATGTTTTCGTCGGTTGTTGTTGTGTTTTCCTTGTTCGATCCTTATAAGTTAATGGTGGACACTGGAAAATGGTTTGCTTCATGCAATGCTTTATACCTCCATGCCGTGCCCTGGTAACTGGCGTGTTGTCGTGTTCCTGAGGTGAGTTCTACTAGAACTGGGCAGTGCTATTGTTATGGTCATCCCCTTACGCCGTAGCCCGAACTGCCGTTTTGTCCACTTGTTGTGGTCGTTGCAGACGTGGTGACGGCAGACCGACTGAAGTTAGGTGTGATGCACACTGCAGGAACGAGCTTTTTGAAGCCTGTTGGGCGATTTATAATTGCGCATGATTTAGGACAGGGGGCAGCTTGCACTAATCACGTCGACGTCACGATCGAGGCAAAGGCAGCCAGGTGCATTCGTGGAGCGGGGGGGGGGGGGTTGGGGGGGTACGGCCAGCTGCATTATACGCGAGCCTTTCATTTGTACTGTACGGATCCGTCTCGCCGCACGCAAGGATTTCGGGGGCGTCCAAGGGCAGGGAATTTTGTACAGAAAGTTCCGTGCAGTAAAAATGATATACAACAACAATCGAACGGACCTTTTCAGATCTTGATGATGAGCCATTTCCGATTCAGCTGAGAATAAGATCCACCAATCGGTGCGCTGTTTCGTGTTCGTGCCTCACCTTGCTCGCCCCGCCCGACTCTGCAGGGGGCGGCCACGGCCGTGCTCGCATCGTGTCCCGGGGAGCGCTAGTTTTGTTTAAAATAAAAATATCATTGTTCCTATGTCAAGTGTCTACTCCTACATATATTAACACCTCAGTCTAGGACAAGCTACACATAACTTTTGCCGGGGTGGTTTAACGCACAGCTACATTACATTTAGCTGGACAGGCTGAGGTTCATATCCAGACGAGCTTGTTTCTGTGTTTTGGGGGTTGCCACGTACTTTTTTTCCCTTTTAATGTTTGTTGTTCTGAAGAATATCCATGTGTCATATGTAATATTACCGTATCATGCGATCAGGTATGCTACAGGTACACGAACGTACAATATCTACTATTCGTTGTAGTGAAGTTAATGTTGTTGTACGGAAAAACCAAGTAGGTACCAACGGCAACTTGAAGTAGACTCAAGAGAGGACACGGAAACATAACCAGATGAGAGCGGTACTTGATGGCAATATTTCGGGTATGTCTTTCGCCGACTTTACAGCCAACTCTATGTAATACCAGGCACATATAAACAAAATGACTTACACCTTGTGCCGGGTGGTAAATGGTTTGCCGGACGGCAACATTTACTTGTTGCTGGTCCATCTAATTCGAGTCCTTTGTTTTATTTCTCTCCACTCAAACACGGTTTCAATGTAACCCTTGGCAGCCCTAATGCATTTGCGGCCTCGATTAGCCTACATCTTCGGTCAATACGGGCATGAGCGGATCCAAGTCGGGCGCCAGCCTGCCACGGCGAAGCCCCCCTTGTATGTATGTACTTCGTATATGTATTAACGGGCTTACAGGGTTGTGCAGTGCCTCTGCCCCGTCGCTGCTTCCGACCGCCTTTCAACTAATATGTTTCGACTTCTGGTACTACTATTTACTATTGTATGTGTCCATACGGACCTCCACATCTTGCTTTATTCGCCGGAACAACAAACCATTACACTTGACGCAACGGCAGCGGTGCATTGGATTATTATCCTGGAACTAAATTCATATAGACAGATGTACAGTATATGACTTGAAACACGTATTCACTACCTCAGCGTCGGCTGAAAACTCATACGAGTGCAAGTGCCTTTTCTATACCAGACACTTCTCATTACCACGGCAGCGGCCTATTTCAAACGGGTCTAGCGGGCCTCCCAGCACAGCTTGCAATATTTGTTCTACTTCCATGGAAGCTTGTCGCCTGCTAAAGATAAAACGGGTCCCTCAGCCGTCTTACATCCATCCCACTACATTGTTCCTCTCCATGTCTGCAGTATTCACAAGTCGCAGTACAATAGCAAGTCCATCGGTAAGCAGGTGCAATTACACGGGAATGCGCACAAGCCGGCGGAAGTCAATATAGAGATCATTGGAGACTTCCGCTGCTTGAATGGTGCTTGCCACATCTATTTTCTTGAAAGCAACCTTCAATTTGCTTCCGTGGAAGCTTTAATCTGTGTTCCTTTCCTCGTGGAAGACTGAGACAAGGCATGTAACTTTGGGGAAGTACGTGAAAGCACATGGAAGCCAGTGGAAGGACGGGCAAGTACGTCACCGTTCGTATAAGCGAGTAGACATATGTAGAAGTGGGTGGGA
Organism: Saccharina japonica; assembly: GCA_008828725.1. NCBI lineage: Eukaryota > Phaeophyceae > Laminariales > Laminariaceae > Saccharina > Saccharina japonica. Next base: position 771,162 of record MEHQ01001746.1, on the reverse strand, counting down.
CCAGATGGGCGTACATGCAAGCCCGTGGAAGGGAACGAAGTTCACAGTGTAAGCTTCCACGGAAGTGCTACTGGAAGCGTCCACAGGACGTATGTATCTGCGGGAAGCTTCCATTTCCATAAACTCTCTCGTGGGAGCTGCCGTGGAAGCTTCCAAGGAAACGTCCGTGTACTTCCGCAGAAGAGGCTTCCATGGAAGCGTCCACGGAAGCGGCGGAAGTAATGGAAGCTTCCAGACACAGCTTGAAGGGTGTAAATGTAAACTATACTTGATGGAACTTCACGGAATCCAGTGGAAGTAAACGCAGGTCCGCGGAAGCTTCCATGGAAGCTTCCAGTCGGCACTTCCACAGACGCTTATACAAGTAACCTCAACTAAAGCTTCCAAGGAAGTCGCGGAAGGTCCCAGCACGTGGAAGCTTGCACTCGGCACTTCCAAAGACGCTTATACTACAGTAGTAATCTCACCTAAAGCTTCCATGGACGTCTTGGAAGGTCCCAGCACTTTCGTTGAAGCTCCCACTACTCCCATGGAACTTTCCACCACTTCTATGGAAGCTTCAACCACTTCCGTAGAAGCACCCAACCGCTTCTAAGCAATTGATGGAAGCTTCCGTGGAAGTGGTGGTGGAAACTTCCAAATACTTCAATGAAATAGAAAATAATGCACCAGAGGCCAGACACGCTTAGGCCAATGTATTTGAGAGTTTTGGGGCATCTCAAAAAGGAAGCCACCAACCTTCTTTAGTGTTGACAACAACCGGTATATAGCTCTAGACCGTGCGATTACTCAATACAAAGTTCAACGTTTACAGGTTTTCAACTCCGTGCCGGGGTGACTTCAGAATACAGAGCTGCAAATGTGAAGACCCTCAGGGGATTGAAAGTGCAACCCTACGTAGGCATGCGCCGCAAGCGGAAAGAAAGTGTGAAATCCCTGGTGTGCAACAAAGTTGAAAAAAAATAGGTGCCGGATGGCAGCACATATCACAGTGGCACCCATTAACACTTATGTCGATAGATCAACGCGGCAATAGTAGATTGGATTGGGCATCGTCCCACCGAACAGCGGCGGCCTAGACCTCGTGTTGAATGATCGCTAAATGGATCAACTATTCTACGCAAATTAATGATGGTGCAGAAAAATAAATTCCACTGCAATCGTTCACAGGGAGGCAAGCTTAGTATTATCTGACTGGCTACCACGTTAGCCGGCTTTCGGATAATATCCTCCTAATAGATGGAACTCCCAAGAGGGTGGAATAATAAAAGCTGGGACCAAGGGTGTCTCAATTCTGGGTTGAACTCGTTGGGGTTCGAGGATTGGGTTGCAATATTCGACGCTACCGTACCACCGATCCTTGATTCAACATATTTGGTTATATCAGGCCGCCTATCACGGATGCTGGTGCCGCTCATACTGCGTTATACTCATAGCTTATTGGCCACCCACCCTGCGAAGCGACGAATAACCTGACACTTCGCCCGACAACAGGTTTTAAAATAGAGGTTCACCAAATGCGACGAACAGTTCTCTGATCCACCGTAGGAATTAAACCTGACCAATTGTGAAACAGCAATGATGTTTACACCGGGTAGTTCCTCGGGTCAATGGACCCGCCAGGGATCCCTATTTCATACTTCCATGTGTGGCCGTAGTGCACGTCTCTAGCTCAAACTAGCTACACGGTAGCACACAAGATTATGGCTTCTACCCAGGCGAGGGCGTTCCCTCGATAGGTGTTCCCTGGTCGTTGTCACGTTCCCCCGTGACAGGATTTGCTCGGGGTTTCTTGTCAAAGTCCGTCTTCGGCCCCTTCGTAACCGCACTAAACGCCGACAGATTGGCTAACCCAAACAGTACTTGCGCACCCAGGATGCAGCCTACATGCGACATACATGACTTTAGAGCCGTACGTGTTCCACAGTTGTGTATGTCTATTTCAGTCCGTCCATCTGGGCGTACTACGGTAGTAACTCGTCGTTGTTCGACAGGTGTTCCGACGTCATTTACACCTAAAACAATCCCGGCAAGCAGCGTTTAGATGCTGATCTCGCCCCGGTAAGTGGCGATGGCGTATTGGACTGTCTACTCAGTAACAATGGATTCGGGTAGCGTTTGCGGCGATTGTGTCATGCTTGATGCAATCGCCAAAATGTTAGAACCAAAAATACCTGCATCAAGTGTTTTCCCGGTCCACCCGCTCAAGTGATCGGGTTTCGACTTTACTTCACGTATGGTCAGCAGGAGGTTCAATCGATACTATCACCTACTCTATGTTTCCCTTCCGCTTGTAGTCAATTCCTTTGTGATGGCGAATATGCCATGTATTTGAATGCCATGCTATCTTACAGGTTCACGTTGACGAAATAGACGACGTGTAGGCCTCATGTGTCGATGTTCTCCTGAAGAGTTCAGGTGTAAACCGTGTCGTATACGGAGGCACGTCTTCTACCGGCTCAAAAAGCCGTGCACATTGTCATCCGATGGTAAAATAGGCAACGCAGTTGCCACTCGACTTACTACAGGCGTGCCGCGAATGAGATTAGGATGACAAAGGAAGACAAATGAAAAACAGCCAGCGTGCAGTCACTATTGACTTCCGAGTCAGAGAAAGTACAGCTCCTTCAGACCCCTAGTTTTCTCAATACTTGACTCCCGCACCTGGACTGTCGTCATTTCGACGGTAGTGATAACCGTACGTTGAGCGAAAACAGCCCCTTACGTATAGTATAAGCCATCACCATTTAAAACAGTTGTCAGTACGATAAATGCATACCGAATTAAGGTTCGTTTCCTCGGCTCCGTACTACAGTAGACACTAATATGTCACATAGCAGACATAGTCACAAGACCTAAGAAGAGTCAGCATCAGGCGACCTACCTTTCAAAAAAGAAAAAATCAGATAACGCACAGTTGAACACCCATTTTGAAATGACGTGCAGAAAAATAAACGTGTTCATCAATCGTGCCGGAAACCAGGTTTGTGGCACCCCTCATGACGTCCGTAGGATCGAAACTTGTCGATGTTAACTGCTGCTTCCCGAGGTCCTGGTATATCATGCAAGCGCGACTTACGGGTTACATCTTGCCGCGCGCACAAGACACACGACAACTTCGGAACCTGGCCGAAGAAGGACTATCAATAGAGGTCGTGCCTGTAGCATCGGCAATATGCCGTAAACATATTAACTCGTACTGGCAAACAGTTTTTGAAGTAAAGGCGTCAAAATCTAGCCTTAGGCTACGGCTCTGGTGTTCGATTGCCACCCTTCTCTAACAGGTATGTAATAAAAAAATCAGATGTACCTCTGGCAGACAGCGAAAACGTTCCTAAGACAAGGACAGACACCGAGCCAAGAACTAGGAAGATATGATTTCCTGATATGTTACGCCCCTTGCAGTCATATTACTCCGGAAACGACCGAATCGAAATCCTCAAGACGTCGGGGTTCCATATAGGCACCGTTCAATGCTCATACTCAGTTTTTACTTAGAAATGAGGAGCCTCTTCCAGGAGCGTAAGACGCAGCATTGCTACTATACTTCGTATTCTGCGAGGATTTTGGACGACGCAGACCAGCCTGTCGTAGGCGCGCCAGCGATAACGGCAGTGGGTAGTCTGCCGCCCATCGAGCCCGCGGAATGAAAAACGCTTGCACCCGGCAGCCCTGCACATTTCTTTGGACTTGGCCACAGAGTGGCCCAAGAGGTTGCCCATATGATGGAGGCATGCAGTGGCCTCACCGTCCCACTGCGAGCGCTGACGGCAAGAGACATGTCAGCTACGATTGACAAGGACCTTTACTTTGACGTCCTCAGCATGCTCGTTGCAGTACGTCGGTGTCTGACTGCCCTCGGTGCTGAAATTCGGACACTTTGTGCAGGATTCATGTAAGCAACGGCTGCTCTGGACATCAACCATCGCATCATCGGCTTCGGATTTGCAGCACATCCCCGACGTCCTGCCTCCAACACTGGAGGATGGCCTCGTTATGCTTGAATCGTCAGAGCCGCGCGTCCGTTTGACCTTCGTCATGCCTTCTTCGGCATGTTGCCGGCAGTACGTCGGCGTGCTGCTATTTTCGATATCAAAATACGCCCGCTTAGTGCAGAAGGCATGTGAGCAATACTCCTTGACGATATTCACCATGTTGTCAGCAGCATGGTCCTTGCAGTACATCGCCCTCTTTCTCCCTATGATGGTGAATGTCGGTTGCTTGGTGCAAGGGCCTTCGGTGCAGCGCTTTCTTTTGACCATAACCATACCGTCAGCAGCATGTTGCTTGCAGTACGCTGCTGTTTTGCTGCCATCGTTGTTGAACGTTGCTGCCTTCGTGCATGAAGCATCAGAGCAGCGCTTGGTCTTGACGTTGACCATGCCGTCCTCAGCATGTTGCTTGCAGTACACCCCAGCTTTGCTTCCCTCAGCATTGAACATGGGCACCTTAGTGCAGACGCCATGCAAGCAGCGCCTGGTAACCACGTCCACCATGAGGTCAGCAGCATGCTGCTTGCAGTACGCCCCCGTCTTGCTCCCTATGTTATCGAAGGTCGCTTTCTTCATGCAGGAGTCCTGGAAACAACGCTTGGCTATGACGTTAACCATGCCAGTCTCAGCATGTTCCTTGCAGTACGCTGGCCTCTTGTTACCATCCGTGTTGAACGTTGCTGCCGTTGTGCAGAAATAAATTGAGCAGCGCTTGGCTTTGACGTTGACCATGCCGTCCTCAGCATGTTTCTTGCAGGACACACCGGCCTTACTGCCATCGGTGTTGAACGTTGCTATCCTCGTGCATAAAGCATCAGAGCAGCGCTTGGTCTTGACATTGACCATGCCGTTCTTAGCATGTTGCTTGCAGTACACCGCCGTATGGTTTCCTTCGACGTTGAAAGCCGGTCCCTTCCTGCAGGAGGGATGTTCGCAACGCTTGCTGCGGATATCCACCATGCCGCCCTCAGCGTGCCCCTTGCAGTACGCCACGGTGTTGCTGCCTTCAACGCCGAAGTTTGCTGTTTTAGTGCAGGAGTCAAATAAGCAGAGGCCCTTTTTTACGGATACCATACCCTCCTTCGCATGTTTCCTGCAGTACGCCGCCACCTTGCTGCCTTTGACCTTAAACACCGGCACCATAGAGCAGAAATCATGCAAGCAGCACCTTCGAACGACGTTCACCATACCGTCCTCAGCATGTTGCTTGCAGTACGCGCCCGTTTTACTCCCAGAGCTGTTGAAGGTTGGTAGCTTTGCGCAGGAGTCATTAGAACAGCGCTTGTACACGACGTTCACCATTTCTTCAGAAGCATGCTGCTTGCAGTACGCGGCCCTCTTGCTTCCAATATAATTGAATTTCGGTAGCTTCAAGCAGGAAACACTCGAACAGCGCCTGTCAACAACGTTAACCATGCCGTCAACAGCATGTTGCTTGCAGTACGCCGGCGGCTTGCAGCCATCCGTGTTGAAGTTTGCAGTCTTTGTACAGAAATTATCTGAGCAGCGCTTAGCCTTGACATTAACCATGCCGTGCTCAGCATGTAACTTGCAGTACGCCGGTGTCTGGCTGCCCTGGTCGTTGAAGCTCGGAATCTTCGTGCAGGAGCTATGTTTGCAACGCCTGTCGCGGATATTAACCATGCCATCCTCAGCATGTTGCTTGCAGTGCGTTGGCGTCTTGCTACCCTTGACATTGAAACCGGCGAGCTTGGTGCACGAGTCAATTGAGCAACGCTTGCTTACTACGTTTACCATGCCGTCCTTGGCGTGTTGCCTGCAGTACACCGCCGTCGTGCTGCCCCTAACATCAAAACTTGGCACTTTGTTGCAGAAGGCATGTAAGCAGCGCTTGGTGACGACGTCAACCATGCCGTCAGCAGCATGTTGCTTGCAGTACGCGGCTGTCTTGCTCCCTATGTTGTTGAAGCTCGGTTGCGTCGTGCAGGAGTCCTGGAAGCACCGCTTGGCAATGACATTGACCATGCTGTCCTCAGCATGTGACCTGCAGTACGCTGCCGTCTTACCGCCATCGGTGTTGAACATAGCAGTCTTTGCGCAGGACGCATATGAGCAGCGGGCGACCTTGACATTGATCATGCCGTCCTCAGCATGTTGCTTGCAGTACGCTGCAGTCTTGCTGCCCTGAACATTAAAGCTTGGGCTTTTTTTGCAGGAGGCATTTGAGCACCATTTCATTATCACCGAAGATGACGGCCACGGGTCAATGTCCGCGGCAGGTCTGCAACATCAGCCACCGGAACAGCGAGGCCTTGGTCTGGACCTTATACTCCTAAAATCCGGGAGGCCAATAGAAAAACAAACTAGAAATGTTAGGGTCACGGATACAGATGACTTCAACAGGTTGGGTACCACGCGGACGTTGGCAGGTATGTATTGTACGGAAACCCCAGTTGACGCGAACTCTGAACGTACATGCGAATATAAACCGAACGCCTCTTGGCGCACTGCACGTATACAGCGTTTATTTGTTTATCTTTGCTGCATGCGCAACAGCACAGGCAGAAGGCTGTACCCGCACCTAGAACAATATGAAACCGTTGATGGAGTCCAGCGTTAAGACATAAACAGTGTGACATGGTCTACCTCCACTGGGAATTTCCATGTACTTTGTTTTTTCGCAGAGGGAGGAGCAACCCCGCGCACACGTATTGCCGTTATCGAATATCTGACAAAGCGAAGAAAGCAATTTCATAGCAAGATGAAACGACGTAAAAAATATGCCAGCCATAGGCTGTTGAGGCTAACATAAGTCTGAATTACCGCGCATCAGCTGGCAACGATGCAAAGATGCCTCCAGGTGTTGAGTTCTAACTACACCGGATGGGTCGTAGCAATGGCTGGTGGCTCACTGGACGAACACAGGTCACACGCAAACGGTCAAAAGAATGCGTATCGCCGGCGAATCTCATGTTCACACCGGGAATCGAGAGATGGCATCCTTTTCTAGCCACATACAGGTATTCCGTCATTGATGGGCGTGATATACGTATATTTACTCTACCGAAACCGTAAATAACTGGGTAGGCAAACTCGTGCTTAGTGCAATGTCGATACCGTTTTAGATATAGTATCTTGAACAGCCTCTTATTGTACTCTTTAGATTGTCCACCGAAGGGCTTAACATACCTCGAGCCAAAACCAATGTATATTTAACCAACGGGATACCTTGTGTCAGTCTTACCAAGCTTGTATACATTGTTTAAGACAATATTCCTAAACTAGAGTACTCGTGGGGTGGTGATATCATAGGAAGCGCCACCGATACAAACTTGTCGTTGCAGGTCTTGCGCTGCCACCAATACACCCTATCCGCTCTTTACCATCGCCAGACAACCGACTAGCCGACCAAGCTACCCACACGCATAATTCCAGCCAAAAGAGCCGGTAGATCTGTCCGACCGAAGCCATTCAGATTTTCCAAGCGCAGGACCGGACGCCTTGACATTAACACAAGCAATACATACGACATGTCCACACATACTCGATCGCCTGGTGCCTGCTGTTACGATTAATATGTAACAAGCGTGCGGCTCGCCAGAAACGACATGGTTTTAGGACCCACTAAGAACGGAAATAGAGCTCACGACCAACAGTGGAGAGGTTGAAACCGAAAAACGTACTGAACGCACTGGCGTTTTTCTTCTATGCCTCATACAATGTATGGGCGGTGCAAATATCGTTCAGCCGCACAGTTTCCGCTCAATGTACCGCTACGCTATTTGATGAGGCGGTTTTCTGGTAGGTGAGGATCCCGCCCTGGCTCATAGGAATTGTTCAATATACAATGTGATAAGTCCGACAAACGTATTGAACTTGTTTAAATGTCGGTGCTTGCAAAGCGCAGAGACGCTCGCGGCTCTTTTGTCCTGCCCTGTAAGATGCCGCTTTTTCTTGCTGCAGTAGTAGCGCCGGGGCTCGTGTTGCACCATCAAACATGTCACGCAAGATAAAGACGGCAATATCGGTTGGTTGTGCGCGCGATATACTTATTCTGCGCTATTCTGCTCCTGCTATTTGCGCGTCCAAGCACTACGGCTGTGTCGCGTATCGCATACATTCAGGCCTGGCGCTACACGGATGATCGGCTAGCGGTCCTGCCTTTGAAAGCAATGCAAGCGGAGATAACTCTTGCTGAGTTGGCGAATAGTGGAGGAACACTTATAGTTGTTTCTATAGGCTGGAATCGCGATGGGAACGTCGAGCACTCGCTTGTAGGCAGCACGTGCGCATCAATGTTGCACGAAACACCGTGCAAGCAACTCGCTGGGATACGTCACCTTACAACAGCCCCCGTAGCTTCACCCTGGTGCACGTGTGCGGTTCTAGAATGTATCGCAACTTTTACCGCATCATGTATATAGTACGTCCCCTGTACGACATATATAAATTAACAGGACACAGTCCGGGGAGCCGTCTTGTGTGCTTTTGGCACCCTCGTTTGTCTTGACGCAACCATCGGCCCTTGCTCACACACATTGTGCCAATAGTACGTGGGACATACGTGGGGCATACTGCACAGATGAGCTGTAGCGTGGTAGTGCGGGGCCCTCATCGATACATCGTCAGTTGATGAGGTTCGAACAATCGCGTCAATGTTAGCTCAGTAAACCCTGAATACAAAGGCGCAACTATGGGATTTTTTTCAAAAAAGCGTAAATCAGCGTTTGTTTCTTTGAAGCTTAATATCAGCCGTACATATAGAGCGCGCCGTATGGCTTCACCTCGTCGGGTGACGCTAGGCTCACGTACCGAAACTGCGTGTGCAGCACACCGATACGTTGAACAACGAGGAAAAATGACGCGGGTAAAAAACGTACGAACTGTTCGCAACTCCCGGCACGGTTCTGCCGTCTTCAGACTAAACCCCGAACCTTGTTACTACAACCATCGTAGCAAAATCGGTGTGTAAACCCCAGTTAGTGTGTACCGGACTTGCTGCGCAAACAGGTTACCAAGGGGTTCAACATTGTTGTTCCAGGGTACCCTTGTGACAAACTGGTCTCGTACGTACAAGGTAAGGTCTATGTCAAAACGTTCCACGCCGATCTCCATTGAGATAAGTCTGTGGAATAATCGCTAAATAGAAAACACATCGCTAGCGTTGTTCTCTAGCCTCATGCAGGCAGCACACATTTGATTCTACGCGGACGAGATATACTACTGGTACGGTGAAGTCGAGTGACCTTACATGAGCAAGGAGATCCATGCGCTGTGCCGCGTACGGCTGTGTATGTGTACACGATATTTGACTACCTGCGATGAGCGCAAGTAAAAGTAGATGTCGACAGAACGAAGGAAACTGCCTCGTACAAGAAGAGGCCACAGAACAAACTATTAATAGTGACACTGGAGCTATTCGTGCATCTGGTTTCCGTTGGGGACGCAGCACGGCGTTCTGATGAGTCGTTTACTTTCGACATTATCGCATCAACACATCACGGGAAAATGGACTCCAAATTACTGTCGCTTGCCGCATTTATCAATTAAAGATAGCCGGTATGAATCGAGTATAGTTCGACTACTGTTGCACAATATACGTCGCGACCCCCAAACCACGACGGCCCGGAGGTGAACGAGATCGTCCAGATCCAGGGGTAGGAGAGCGACAAGTAAGCAGCGAACTGCACTGGTCTCTAACAGTACTTAAAGAATCGAATTCGACGAACAGACGTAAGTACGACTGCTTGGGCGATCCAGAAAGGTCACTCAAAAGGTTTTATAGTCGAATTTTTTGTGTTGCGTGTTGAAGTACCGTGCAATCAGGGGGCAGGCGTGAAGGTATTGTCCTTGGTGCGTGGGTGCAAGCAGCAGCAGTAACGTCGTCTACTCGTAAACTTACCAGTACCAGTTTGTGCAACGTTTGGGTAGTTTGTGTTTACACGCGGGACACGCCCGTTATAAATGGGACTCTTCCTCAAAACACTACATGTCACGCGTGCTACGGTAGAGGTAGCATTTTTTGGCTGAATCGTTTTCTGAACGATCGGGATCCTTAACCCAAATTCGTCAGACTTTCATTTTTGTGACGAATAATGTTTCAGAGCATATTTCGGTCATGATATTTCTCATCCGGCAGCACTTTTATTTCCCTCCAAAATCTTTTTTTCGGTGAGGTATGACGCTCCTTAAGTGAGGAGCTCAGAAACAACGTGGTGCACCTCTACCGTAGCATGCATCATGTATCATTGCTACATGATAGCAACTACTCTGCTTATTAGGGTAATCGTGCTGCCAACTGGCACTACTTCTGTTTTAGTATATTACATCACGCACTACGGTGTGTTGCGTACAAAAATGTTTGATCTGAAATGAGCAAACATACTGCCACGCTGCCGACGGTGAATGACAAAGCCTAAGCAAAAAAGGCACGAATATTAACAACTTGTGCATATTTTGACAGCATACCGTGGTAGAGCCATATTTGTGTGGTGCGATTCGACCGCTGCATTGCGTTTGCGGAACCGTCTCCATATGCTTTGCATTAGTCAAGCTTGCCCGACAGTGACATCGGACCATATCAGGTTGTAGCCGCCGAGGTTTAAGGAAAATTCGCTGCTGCTGCTGATCCTGAATGCACTTGCTGCCAGCTCCTGCCGCAGCAGCTATCTGCTGCTAAAGTTATCGTTTGCTGCAGATGGCTCCTGCTACCGAACGTAGGAGCTGGTTCAGGCATATCACCGAACTTTTCGTCAGTCACGAATGCCGCATGCAATAGCAACTCCAATGTCACATTTTTGGTATCATACTGACCGCCATAAACAGTGGAAGAAAGTGACATCGCGAGTTTGTTTTTCAAGGACCTAGAACTGGCGCTACCGCCGAAAATGTGGCCCGACCAATCACAGGCCTTCAAAGTGGTCAACAATATTCAGGCGTTTCCGTAGAAAACATTTCCCCCCCAATTATTTTTTCTGAACAAGCCGCTTCCAGGTGGTCCAAGGCATGTTTGTACAAAGTTTCACGCAAATATTCCAAGATCTGACTGCGCATGATCATATTAGGTAATACTTCACGCCCAACATCGATTATATACTGAAACTAGGTAATTACGAGGCAACTCCTATTTCTGCACTTTTACCGCACAAAATTCCAAATATCCACGCCGTTTTTTGACGATAGGCCCTGAACTTTGGTACACGTGTTTTATGCGCCCTACCCGAGCCTTTTACGAATGGGATTTTCTTTTTAGTCGCCGGAAATTTTGGATCTCTTAAGACACAAACTTCCCAAACATTCCCAAAAAATTACAAAACAAACAATATCTGACGGGAAAAAAAAACAAAAAAACATCCGTTAAAGTCTCGGGTAGGGCGCATAAAACACGTGTGCCACATTTCAGGGTCTATCTCTAAAAAGCGGTGTGGACATTGGCGACTGAATGGATTTTCCGGGGTATACTTGAATCAGCCTGTAGTGCTTCTGAAAGTAGTGCAGCTTCCTCTGCTGGAGAAAATCCGCTGCTGCTTTGCTGTTGTTGCAAGCGCACTGCGGCGAGCGCTGAGACAAGCACGAGTAAGCGCTGCTGCTGCTGATGTTGCAAGTACGTGCACGCTTGCCACGCTCTTGTGTTTTCGCCTCCTCGACCGCTTGTCGGACGTAGGAGAGAGAACAATCAGGACAGTCTAATCGTTGTGGGTGCGTTGATTGCAGCAAGTGTTGAGGAGTACGGGATAGACCGCACATTTGCTTGTTGGTGTATGTTTCTGCTCCGTTCTTCTGCACCTCGATCCTGCTGCATGTTTTTGCTGCTGCTGTAGGCTGGTGCTAGTGCTTGCACCACGACGGCCCCTCCTGTAAGTGCTGCTGGGTTGCAAATGTATATTCAACAGCGCCTCATGAATCCGGCAGTGGGCGTTTCTTCGTTTCTGATTATGTGCATTGTCGGAGGTCTTTAGTTATTGCATTATTCCTCGCGGAAGTCCATGTTGATAGCATTTGTCATGCGCAGACACCCTACTGACTGACATTTACATCCTGCACATGCCACAACAAGTTGTTCTGAAACCACTACTATCACTCTTGTAAACTCATCAGGGACCACGATAAAGCGAACAGTCACAATGAAAAATTATGTGCTGCTCAGAGTCACGAGCAGCTTGAGCTCCCAGCAGCACCAGTAGTGTCATGTTGCGTTTGTGTCGCACGTTACCTTTTATTTTATCGCGGAACCCGACGTGCATCATCTTCTCGCCACAAAGACCGTTTCTGTAGTTGTCAATTTTTCACGATCATTTCTCTCTGAACTGTCAAAAGAGTTATTGCAAATCTTACTCCACTACTACTTCAAATGCTTCTACTGCTACTAATACCCCAGAACGACTACGTACCGCTACGGTAGTCTTTATACCTATTATATTTTTGTTATTTTGTTCTGGTGTTTACGGCTACTGCGGTTGTACGACGATGTATTGCAGACTTCACCAAAGCTTCCGAAAACACGGCGTAGACCAAGCTCAGCAAAGTCTTCGAAAAACTCTCGTCCTGTCTTGCCCACAGAAGTATTTCGCTGAAAAAAAACACGAGTATATACCGATAGTTGCTCGAATGGTTTAAGCATGCAGGGTGAGAGGGATATATTTATTCGGCAGCTTCATAGCGGACAAACTCATTAGCCAGAAATGCTCTGGCCTAAAAAGGAAACACCTCGCGTAGAACTTGTCAACGTGCTACCCATGTCATACCACGCGGGACGCGCTACGGCGGGTCAATCATGGGCGTCGCGGTCGGGATCTCGAACGGGACACCCGACAACGACTATTAATAGCCGGCTATGACCGGCTTGCCACCGTCGTCGACTTTTGATACAAATATATCCGGTTGTTTGCCAAAGAACACGGGAGGTACAACACAACGTGGAACTAAACGTTTGTCAATCGTCAGCCTTCGAGCGCGCCGAAACTTAGGAGGGAGGAACGACCGGCGCAGAAGGCCTCGTCTGTTGCAATACGAACTTGCATCCTAAGCGGAAGTGCAAAATAGTACCCACAGATGGTTCACCACCAGGTGTGGGTAGAAACCACACACAGCACGTTTTGTTTTTGCATGTGTCCGCTGCACAACACGAGGGAGATAGACACAACGGCTACTTACAACAAACTGTCAGACGGGCCGCACCAGAGGAACACGCGACAGGCATCGGATCGGTAATGGGTGAGTTCCAGCATCCGCAGCAGGAATAACGCCGCACCGACGGGTGATGCAGACAGCGTTAGCCCTTCGAGGCCCGATGAAGGGTATATTGTGATAATTCGGTATATATATCGTGCGGGACACAACCGCTGCAGCATATGCGGCCTGCCCACACATCTACAAGCAAGGTTTCAAGTGGAACATAGAACAGCAGAATCCAACAACAAGAAAATGGAGATATGCACAGCAGCAGCGCGGCCTACGATCGACTCCTACTGATATCTGGACAAACTCTACGCAAGACTTCCGCGTGTTTCAAGCACATGCAAGCCTGTGCAGAGGTCCTAGCGGTGTCTTTCGGAAGCCAGAGAACATCGCCCTACGATAGCAAACCGTCAGAGAGAGGGGTGATCACAGAGAATTGCCAACCTATGCTGATAAGGACTGTATTCTCGCCGGCTGATTGGGGCGCGCTCCCGTGTCGTCTGCACCCCTCGATATATTCCATCGAGCGCGGATTGACTATTCATGTAATAGAGTTGGTGAGTGTGTGGAGTGTTAGTTCCACATTGAATGCAGTGGTTTTCACGAAAGGATAATACGTTCCTTGAAATGCCGTCATTGTTGCTATCGAGATGATACACATATGGTATATTGTGTATGTGGTAAGTGTCTGTGTTTTATTGTTTGTGCTAGTCGATGTAACCTGTGGAACATCTGTTCCGGTTGCAACCATCTGTGGTATTCTTGTTTCCAACATACTCTGCTTCGATTAGGTGATATTTTTCGCCCCGGTCATTTCAATATCTGGGAGAAAGCATACAAACACAAAATTAACACTGTTAACAGGACATTTATCATGTTAAACACGAATATACCCAGATATCTCGCAGTTGTACACGGTTCGCTTCGGTCTCAGCTATTAATCTGGACGCGTTATCTTGTATTGATAGGTGTAAGCATTTTAGTTTGTCGCGGAGGTAATATTTCAAGGGATGATTCCATGAGCGAGAGGCTTTTACTGCACCCTTTCCGGCTATCATGGTTTATGTGCTCCGTTATGGTGGGGTAATGGTGAGGTTCGCTCGTGTGTTTTTCCGTGGATAGTTCATCTGTCCCCTCCATTGGTTTAATCAAGTTGCCAGTTGCCCCAAATCTTCTTAGATCTGCGCGTTACTTTGTGGATGTGCTGTAAAGTCTGGAGGCAATATTTCGGTATATCCACGGGTGAACTACTGCTGTGTAGGGATGAAGGTTTTCGCGCGATCAGCAAAATAAAACCGCCACTGGGACCGTCGCTGACTGCAACGCATGTAATGACACCTCTGTTTCTCTCTTTGCTACTGAACTTGGTCCATCCACCTATGATAGCCGCGTGCATGGCGATACCGGCATCGATCTCCTGCTTACATCAGGTGTGTGGGTGTAGGGCTGTGAGTAATGCATCCCCTCGAGAAGACATCACAAGGCTATTGTACATCACGGCCACCCTGCTGCCCAGTAACAGCAGCAGCAGCAGGAGGGTATCATGTGCGTGAGGTGGCACTCCCGCGGTGTGTCATGTCTACTTGTATGTACCGGAGCCTACTTTGAATCCCCGAGGACAGATAGATGGACCCGAGCGCGGGTGTACACTTGTATATACCGACTCCCGAGTAGTCCCACCATGATGACCAACGGCCACTATAAATGCCAAAACTACCCTTATACTTCGTATTATCTTGTTTACTTGCAGCAGCAGCAGCAGCAGCAGCAGCAGCAGCAGTAGCAGTGCAATTTTCATAGCCCGGAAGGACAGCAATACCTACGTGCCTACGGTCGGCACCGTCTACCTAAACCGCCACGCACCGCTTTCTCGCTCTACTGTTCGAGCTGCGGTGTTGGCATATTTTTTGTTATCATCGATGATCCAACTTAGTGTGTGACTCGCTGCTACTGCTTCTGCTACAGGCAGGAAAAACCAGCAGCAGTCAGTGTGGTTTTCCGCACCCAGGAGAGAGGGCAGTGATCCTGTAGCTCAAGTACATCCCTGTTGTTGTTGTTGTCATCGTTTGCGTACAGTAATCACTTTTCCCTTTGTTCATGGAACAAGTTTTAATGAGGAGATATTTGATGCGGAGAAGGGCGCTAGCCCTTCGAAGCATCAATAGATGCTCTTCCTAATGGGTTGGGTATGTGCCCGTGGGGGTGTACCCCCCTGGTCGCGAACGGACACAAACGGACAAAAAACAGTTCTGAAAGCTGCCGCAGCGTGGCTTTATTTAACGAAAGCTTAATATTGAGGTTTGTCTGTCCCTCGCACTTCGTCTGCACTTCGTTCGCTTTGCTTTTTTTTGGCGCGCGACGCGTACACTCAACCGATTCAGACACGCTCGGGACTGATAGAGGCCCGCTATTTGTGCCGACCGTCCTGTGCTATTCGTGTCGAAAGCCGTGCCGAGATCGGAGAGCTAGGCGGTAGTGACTGCCCTAAACTGTTGCCAGTGCCAAATTGTGTCACTGGGATTTCTCGGCAGTAGAGCAAACTATTAATAGCAGTAGTATATAGCAACGATGAGCATCATCACCGGCAACTCTCAAGCAAACATGTCGGGAGACGTGTCAAGCAAGGCAAAACATGCGCTGTCAAGGGTGTAGGGTGGAGTGTTCCACACTAAAAACTAGTTGTTTGGTGACAGTCACGGCATGTCAAGGCTGTCAAGGGTTGAAAAGTGAGAACACACACACAGATTTGTTACATATAATAGCTGCAACATGGAAGCTTTCCCGCATCACCACCGGCGAACACACCAAACCCCCCATCCCACCACCATCCCCGCCCCACCATCACCACCACCACCACACCACCGCTACCACCATCACACTACCAGCTATATAGAAGCTTCCCAGGCTTGATGGTGATGGTAGCTGCAGCAGGTGGTGATG
Organism: Saccharina japonica; assembly: GCA_008828725.1. Taxonomy (NCBI): domain Eukaryota; class Phaeophyceae; order Laminariales; family Laminariaceae; genus Saccharina; species Saccharina japonica. The sequence goes on along the minus strand of MEHQ01001746.1, from coordinate 755,092 downwards.
GTGTTGGGTGGTGGTGGTGGCTGCAGCAGGTAGGTGGTGATGGTGATGATCGATCGTGATTGTGTCAAGCTTGACGATGATCGGAGGGGAAGAGGAAGAGCATCATCACACACACACACCGATTAGCAACCAGCACCACCACCACCACCACCAAACACCATCACTACCATCACCACCCGCACCGCCACTACCACCTAATAGCTATATGGAAGATGCACAGTAGTCGTGCAATAGCCCTGTCCTGGTGGTGTTGGTGTGGTGGCAGCATGTGGTGTGGTGGTGTGATGGTGTGGCTTGCCTTGTTGTGCTCTCCTCTCTCGAAAACGCAGGTACCACCACCAGCAACACCACGGCAAAAGGACAGTAATACCAGCAACCATCACCACCACCCAAACACCACAAACACCACAAACACCAGCCGAGCAACAGGAGCACGAGAAGCTTGTTGCTCGTGGTGGCTGGTGGTACGTACCACCGCCGTGCTTCGATATACCTGGTAGTACGGCTGTTTCTGTGCAACGAGTGCACAGCTTGCTGTATAGTATACTAACCGGGCACAAAAGAACACGACCTCTTTTTTTCTCCTTTTTTTTTATACTCGAACTTTTCTTTGCATTGTACTAGCTGCTGCTGTACCTGCTCAGTTCGTCATTATGGTACCAGTTTTTTTTTTTCGCATTTTCGGTAATATAATATTATTCCAATATGTGACCTGCCCAGTACACAGAGTAGTATTAATAGTACACATATACATGATAATTTTGTTTCATTTTTTTACGATAACTTGATCTTGGAACCATTGTACCATTTTTCTTTTTATTATTATACCTGCACCTACGTACGTATTTGACCTGCCCAGTACACAGCATTGTAGTAGTACACATACATACATGATGCCCTGCCAGTTTTCGTCGTTTCCATATAATAATGCACCAACACACACAGCCCAGCGATCCACTTAATAACCACTGTACAAGGTTGTTGCGCTGACACGCATCGCTTAACAAGAAATGTTGGTGGGTGGTGTTGGCGATGGTGGGACTACCAGCCCAGGGACCAACCAACCCACCCAGTAACTCTCTCACCCACCACGCACACCCATCAACTACTTGCCGGTCACTAAAAAAAAGGTTTCTGTGCTGACACAAATCGCTTTAAAAAAAACGATCCAATCAATCACGATTGATTATTGTAGGAACACAGCAAAAAGAGAAGAACCGCCAACAACGCAGTAGCTTAATGCAGTTAGGAGTTTGACCACTTGAAGGCGTCTGTCACGCTCCTCATTCCACCGTTCTTGTACTGCGCAATTAAGCAGTACGTACCATTAGGGCCGTAACTATAGCAACGCTTGTTTCACGAAATGAACAAGATGGTACTGACATTAACGGACAGATTCGTACTGGTACAAGATCATAATGCTCGTAATCATTTCTTAGATAAGGGGGGCATAAACTGCGGCACAGCTGCAGGGCGTCCCCTGCCGCCAATCGAAAGGACAACAAGAGTCGTAGTGACAAAATATGTCGTGCAGTCATGCTTTGCCTTTACACCACACAAACTGGCGATAGCTTGCTGTGCCAAAGTTCCCCCTATATTTTGCGTGCCAAAATCGACCGAAACGGCTCAAAACCTTTTGTTGACAAAAGCCCCGTGAGGTGTTCCTCTACCACGCCTATTAGCCGTGCCACGCAAGAAAAGGAATGCTATACACCTCCGCAGAGCATAATCAGGCCCATGAAAAGGAGCCAAATACCATGGACTTGGTAAATACCTACCCTCGATGCCTCTGGTACGCATGACACACGTATTTGTACTGCTGTACCGCTGTACGTACGTATCTCGTGCCTGCAAAACAAGCCCCAATACGAGCCTCACCTGTTTCGCTCTACGAATATCCGGTAGAAGGAGCAAGCCCGAAACTTTGCCTGCACTGCGGCTCGCCTTCTGTACACTCGCCAGCCAAGAGAGACGGAGACGGCACCACACGCTACCTAGTGTCGAGTAGACTCGCTGTACGTAGCCTGAAGGAGCGCGTCAGTCGTATATTAGTTTTGTGTAAAACTCAGAGGCGTTGTGTCCAGGGGATGGGGGACAGACAAGAGTTCCGTGCTCTCTGCAGAGACCACAGAAACACGAAGGTCTAAAGCCGACCACAGGAGCAACAGTCGTCTGGTGCCTAAATTTGATTTCGGCCCCTCTCAAACGGTGAGTTTGAAGAAGACGACCAACAGTGCAACCAGTATTTCGATGTATGAGTAGGTGCTGTGGTCCGTAAAGCAACATTATTGATAGATAGGCGAGCAAATAAATGGATGTCTTTCTCACAGGATGTCCGCGTGTCGCTAGACTGAGAGCCCATCAAATAACAACTGGCGGAAGAGTCTAGCCTTATAGATTTTCGTCATGACTTCGGCTTTTGAGGATAAGCTTGCTAGAAGGAGGACACCAGGTGGGTAGCATGGCGGGTTCGAGACCAGCTCTACCTGGTGGCCCTACAATAAAGTGGTACGAGTAGCTGGGGGGAAACTGGTGTTACAGCAGTAGTTATCAAGGCTGACCAGGGCGTAAAATTGGCGTCCGGCTCATGTTGCGCGCAGAGCACTACGAGGTGGAGGCCGTGGTGCGGCCCCGCATTACAAGCGCTATAGGCGGGTGGCGGTATACGAACCTCATGGGGATCGTTTTGTGAACGTACCTCACCATTATTATTCTTGGTGGGGGGGTTTAAAATGCAGTCTACGGTATGTTATGTGTTCTCGTGGCCCGTCACTCTACATACACTCATATATACTCTCTCTCGTGCTACTGTTGTTGTACCTCATATTTATACATATCGTGCAAGGTAGAGAGGTGCTACTACGTAGAGCACATATTCAATTTGTACACATAAGAGTACGAGTAAACACTCCCAATAATATAGGCACATAGGGTATAAGGATTATGGGGCTGACAACTCCCGCTTATTATGATCGACTTCACGCACACACAGAGGGTGCCGAGGTTTTGAGGCTGTGACGCCTCCCGCTTATTATTGTTGACTTTAAGCACACACAAAGAAAGAGTGCAGGGGTTTAGAGGCTGACGCCGCCCGCTTAGTTGACTTTTGCACACATACACATCATAGTGGTTGCAAGGTACTATGATATGGGGCCGGTGCTGTGGTGCTGTCAAGCAAACGTTACGGAGATAACCAAGCGGGTGGCGTCTACTCCAAATACCTTGTTTTTACTATGTGTGCATAAACCACAGTTAAGCGGGCGGCGTCACAGCCTCAAAACCTCGGCACCCCCTGTGTGTGCGTTAAGTCGATTATAATAAACGGGAGTCGTCAGCGCCATAATCCTTAAACCCTATGTGCCTATATTATTGGGAGTGTTTACTCGTATATACTGTTGTTGTTGTTGTTGTCTTCACATTAAGCCCGTTCTTTCTACTCAACCACATCAGTACACCCAGTGCCTGTCCTGATTCCCAATCCTAGAGAGATACAAATTCCGTGATCACAGACTGTAAAACAGAGAAAAACCAAAAAAAAAATATACGCAAATTAATGGGTAAAGCAAGTGAGATGCGTAACGTACCGGGTACGAGAACACAGCGACGCGAGCCGGACCAAAAGATAAGAACAAAAAGACAAATAAAAAACAAGTTCTGAAATTAAACAGAATACAAATGACGCAGGGAGACAGAAGCGCCCCTAGACGAAAAGCACACGTGCCCAAGAGGAACAGATAACTGCTGCACGGGCGAGGCAACACGAAAAAAGAGAGAGAGACCGGCATAGGGTGGAAACAAAGGAAGAAACAAGGCAAAAAAAGCAAGAAAGAAGACACGAGAGAGGAAAAGAGAAAAATAGTTCTCAAGGCAAGCTCAAGGCGATGGTAACAACAAGTTCCTGTCTCTGCTATAAAAACTGATACGGGGACCATGTCACACCTTCTGACATCTCATTCCCACTCTAAAAACAAAAACGGTGTCAAGAGTCGATACTACCTCTGCCGCGCCCCCCCCAGTGAACACATCAACAGGAAACAAATAATAGAATTCAAGGACTAGTCGAGCCGATATCTGGCCACACGATCTACCATTTCGTTTCTGCCTTCCCCGAAAACGGTAACAGTCCGGCCCCCCCCGCCCCCCCCCCCCCCTCTCCTGGTCGCCTCTCTTTATATGTGTAAAATTGAATATGTGCTCTACGTAGTAGCACCTCTCTACCTTGCACGATATGTATAAATATGAGGTACAACAACAACAGTAGCACGAGAGAGAGTATATATGAGTGTATGTAGAGTGACGGGCCACGAGAACACATAACATACCGTAGACTGCATTTGAAACCCCACCAAGAGTAATAGTGAGGCACGTTCACAATACGATCCCCATGAGGTTCGTATACCGCCACCCTATCGAAGTGCTCGTCAGTTTACCCAAAATGGGGTGGCGGTTATGTACCTCATGGGGTACGTGGAGTGCACGTACCTCCAGACTAAAATCATACCAGGTCCCTGGTAGGGTTTCAAACGCAGTTCACGGCGCGGCATGTGTTGGCGTGGTCCGCCACTTTACATGCACTCATATGCACTCTCGTGCTAATACTGTTGTTGTTGTACCTCATACAGATGGTGCTTGGTAGGTGCTACTTCGTATGGTAGAGAAAATATTTTTTTTTGTACACATACAAGTACTATTAATAGCGTACGAGTAAACACTAACAATAGAGACGATGGGTATGCAAACCGGGTACTACTCGCAAGTACCCACGTAATTGCCAAACGAGACCGCCTGCGGAATGTATATATCCACACGCACAGAGGGTGCCAGGGTTATAGGCCTGACGCCTCCCGCTTATTAGTATCGACTTTACGCACACACAGAGGGTCCAGGGGTTTTGAGGCCGTGACGCCGCCCGCTTAACTGTGGTTCATGCACACATAGTAAATGCAAGGTACTTGGAGTAGACACCACCCGCTTGATTTGAGTTGTAACTTTTGATTGACAGCACCACAGCACCAGCCCCATATCATAGCACCTGGCACCCACTATTGTGTGCATGTGTGCATAAACCAACTAGCGGGCGGCGTCAGCCTCAAAACGCCTGCACACTCTTTGTGTGTGCGTAAAGTCAATAAAAATAAGCGGGAGGCGCCAGCCCCCTTAGCCTTGAACCCTCTGTATTTGTGAATGCATTCAGTGGGCGATCCCATTTGCTAATTACGCGGTTACTCGCGAGTATTACCCGGCTTGCTATTACCCGTCTCTAGTTGTGTTTACTCGTACGTTTTGTATGCACATATAAGTATAAGCAAATGCTCTATCCTTCGTCACCTACCACCTTTCACGATATGTACGTGTAATACGATTGCGAGAGATGCAACAACAGCAGTAGCACGAGAGTGTATATATGAGTGCATTAAGATACTAAATAAACTGCTCTAGGTAGCACCTGGCACCTTGCACGATAAGTATATGTACTTGTACAGGTATTATATAGTAGGTGGTTTTAGTCTGGAGATACGTTCAAGTATGAAGTACCTCGATGAGGTACTTGGACTCCACTTTCCGCATGAGGTATGTTTACCGCTACCCACCGAAAGGTGCCGTCTAATCCCCTCGGTTAAGTTGTGTGTGGCCTGCTTCGTTCTCATCCAGGGGAAAACGGCAACAGTTCCAATTTAATCCATCAAAGGAAGTCAAGTACGCTATGCCAAAAGAAGAAACCAGCCCCAAATCAAGCCTCTCAGACGAGATCAATACAAAAAATGCTCCAAGAAAAACAATCGCTTTTTCGCCTGTGGTTCGCCTGAGGCACAGGCGAAAAAGCACCCGCACATTTGTTTTCGCGTACGCCGAAAAAAAGGTGCGGCTCAGGAAATGCATGGTGCGGCAAGCCGCACCATGCCTTCGGTACGTGGTAAAAAAACGGGACCCACGATAAAACGATGCGCCAGCGCAACATTTCACCACCTATGTTACGCGCTGGCACCTGTAATACCTATAGAAACAATGGGTGGCATTCTCATTTTTCCAGAACAACCCACTGCAGGACCTGGGCCGATAACCAAGGGTATCTGCGCAGGAAGCACATCGCTTAACCCTCAAATATCGATTCGATAATTGAAACAATGAATGTGTTCCCTTCACCAAATGTTACGGTAATAATGAGGAGATATTGATGCTGAGAAGGGCGCAGCCCTTCGAAGCATCAATAGATGCTCTTCCTAATGGATTGGGTACGTGCCTGTGGGGGTGTACCCCCCTGGTCGCGAACGGACACAAACGGACAAAAAACAGTTCTGAAAGCTGCCGCAGCGTGGCTTTATTTAAAGAATCCTTAATATTGAGGTTTGTCTGTCTGCTCGTCTGTCTGCCCCAGAGGCCGAAAAAAAAAAGTTACCACTTTTTTTTTTTTTTTTTCGTGTACGAATATACCTTGTGCATACTGGTGGTGTATCCGGTGTATCCAGCAGGGTGTGTCGGTCAGTGTCGGTGTATGTTTTTGTGTAACAGCTAGTACCGGGCATATGCAAACCCTCGCAACAAGTCAAATAACGTACGAGTAACATCACATCTCCGACAGATAGGTACAGGATAATATTTACAGAAGCAGTAAGATTGTCTACTCGTACCAGGTGGTTCGTGCAACACGGCGCTCACGTCCCCACACAGAACCAACATGAAACAACCCGAGCAACGATTCGCAGTGTTCTACCAGGTTATACTGCTGTAGCGCCGGTCAAAAATAAATATTCTCCGCACGTACAGCAGCAGTGCAGTATTAAGGAGGTACTATTAATACTACTGTAGTACCGCTACGTAGGGCAGACCGGGGCAATTACTCGTGCAAGTAGTGCTACCGAGATATAGTAGCACGAGATTGTGAGTAAAAGGGTCTACCCACACCAGTATGAATACATCCGTGGCTCGTCTAAATACGGCATCCAAGTCCCCACCCAGAAACACACGAAGCAACGGCTTGCAATGTTCGACTGCTGTAGCTGCGGGAAGCGCTACGAGTACTGCTTGCTGCTGTAGTACCAAGATTCACCTGTGCGAGCAAGCATGCTGCTGCACCTCGGTGGTAAGGCAAGGCAACATGGTTATATGAGGTACCACAGGTACGTACCGGTATATACGAGTATTATGATACCAGATATACCAGGTACTCGTATACTCGAAGTATACGATATAGGGCAGGGCGAGTATAGGGCATCAAGGCGTCGACCACTTCCTAGATTTGACTGGACTGATACAGAGGCCCCGTCCGTCGCGACCTTCTTCAGGCAATGCTTATCCATCCAAGCCTGTGGATCCCACGGCTCTTCGGGACCTTCTGGTCCACCTTCGATCGAGCTCATAGCTCCTTTGTACCGCTCACTACTCTCCCTCGACTCTCCTGCTGCAGTCGCTGCCTCTCTACGCAGCTGCAGCTCATAGGCCTGCGGCCGCCCCTGGTATTGTAGTAGTATGAAAGGCCTTGTATCAAGCACTGGGGGGGGGGACGGCCCTCTACCGTCCCCTGTGTTCAGTTTTATATAGGTTTTGTGTAGGCGTAGAGGGAGGGGATGGTCTCAGGTACCCCCCCCCCCTGTCAAAACGTAAAAGTTGAACAATTTGACGTGAGGTGTCGAAAAAAAAAAATTCGACCACCCTCGGTCTGCACATGAAAAATCTCGTTTTCAAGGACTCCCGTCGGAAAGATAGTTATAGCCGAGCACCTTTCACTAGGCGCATAGTCGGAAATGAAGAAAGCAATATATGTATATTATGGTCGCGAGAAACAAATATATACCTGGTATGTGTATGTATGCTTTTGAGAGTTTCGTCATATATCGAACATATCTCCTCGGACAAGCACTTTTCGGCATAACACCAAGTACGCCAACACCGGAAGCCCGTCCGGACGCGTTGATCGAAGTTTGGACTCGACACGAGCACTTTAGCTTGAGTGGCCGGAGTTTCAAGTGTTTCCATTCCGGCAGGAGTGAATGAGACGACTTCCTGGGTTCTCTGCATGACGCCTTATTTTGTACGTAAGTACGTATCACACTGGTTAGATTTTGTCTGTTTTTTCTCTCTCGTGCACACAGCCCAGAGACATGTACCAGATGAACAACAGACAACACGCACAGAGGACGGTTCTACAACGCTGCTGCCCACAGGCAGCAGCAGCAAACACCGTACGTGAGTGGCACATCCATCTGGGCTGTACTGGTCTGGGTAGTTGTTTCCTCGAAGGCTGCGCTCCGTAGTCTGCCACGTACCTACCTTTATTTGCTGCTGCTGTGTGTGTGACAGATCCTGGCCCACTTTGGACCGAAATGTAATGACCGTTTGTTCTACTCATGAGTACGTCAACTGTCCTTGTATTTCATATGTGTTTCCGGTTCTTGCCTCAAGCTCACCACCAAAATTCTTTACATCAGATAACATGCAGAAAACACAAGCAACACGTGTCATCCCCACCCAGCAGCACAAACAGCAGCAGGCAACATCACGTGCATGTGGCAGGTCCACCGTGTACTGCTGTGGCTATAGCTTTGGTTGCTTTATCGGAGGCTGCGATCCATCATCAGTCATCTTTACCTCTCATCTTCTGCTGCTGTCTGTGTATGTGCGGTGTGTCACGCATATTGCACGCGCACGCCCATAAAAATAACAATATGGATATTTGGTAATATGGGTGATTTGGTTACGATGAATATTTTTTTGTTTCCAAGTCGTGAGCTCAAGACTGCAATTCATGTCTGTTTTATGTTTTACCTTTGCTTTTCCATGTTTTTTATTTATTTATTATGTACGTGGGTACCCCAGACACCACAGACAGCACACACGAGCAGTGCAGAATGCATGCTACGATCCGCTGGCTACAACGCTATACACGCCTGCCCCCCGCCAGCAGAGCGGGAAGCAACGTCACGCTCGTGTGGTAATTTGGTCCGCTCTGCATTGCTGTGGCGTCCTCCTATACGGTACTATGTAGTTGTTGTTTTCATCGGACCCTGCCATCTGTTTGTTGTTGTTCTCACATGAATTGATCGCAGAAAATATAGTCCGTGGTCACTAGACGGGCTCCAAAACACTCTGGAGCGGAAGAATGCCTCAGACAATAACTATCTCACTAAAGACAAAGTACAACGTAGTACTGCTGTAGAGCTGGCGGGCCCTGGTGTGGCGTAGTACATTCATCCTGCCACATCTCCAACACACGGCTGATGGTGCTGTCGCTGTGCAGCAGATTCACAGTCGATATAGGGTAAAGCGCTGCACACACTGGATGTCTTCCAAATCTCGTCATCTCGGGCGTCGTTCGAATAGCGGGTCAGGGTGTACCGATGTACGGTGCATATTTTCTCCCCGCACACCAAGGTGAAGAAGTATTTTTCGACCCGCGGACAAAAAGCATTTAAACTTCGATCCCCCACGAAAACCAAGTCATTTTCGGCCCTGTCAGAAAAAAAAGTCAATTTCGACCGTCCACACCAAAACCAGCCAATTTCCAACCCAACACAAAGTACCAGTTCGATCCCCCACATAGAACCAAGACAATTTCGACCTTAACACTGAAATCGATTCAATTTGGACCCCCGCTTCGAAACCCAAGTCAATACTAGTGCCCGTACACTAAAACCAAGTCAAATTCGGTCCCACAGTATAATCGGGTATTTTCCGTTCCACCACAAAAAGTCCTTTACTTTCCATCCAGACCCTAAATCTAAATTAATAGTGACCCCCACTTCAATACCAAGTCAGTTTCGACACCTACACTAAACCGAGTAGAAGCCTATACCCCACACACTAACTAAGTAGTATTCGGCCTACTCTGAAATCAAGTAGATTTCGTCCACGCACACAAAATCAAGTCAATTTCGATCCGCACACCAAACCTCAGGCATTTTCGGCCACTCACGCGTAAACGAAGTCGATAAAAACCCACACTAGAAACAAGTCATGTTCGGCTCGCAGACCAAACGCAAGTCAATTTTGATTGTCCCACTTAACCCATTGGATTTTGACCATCACCAAAAAAACAAGTCAACTTCGATCCACTATACTGCAATAAAGTCATTTTCAACCTTCCTCACAAAAACCAAGTCGGTTATTTCCGTGCGGTCGAGACTTCCGCCCCCTTCTTTGGAGGATTATTTTCTATCACGCTGCATCTACATATTTTTTCATACTACAACTGCTGTACTGCTTTTTCCCTAGTGTGTGCGGTGTGTCTCGTTTGCGACGCGTGTGTGTCACGAGTGTGTGTTCAGTGTGGCACGAGTGGAGTTATTTCAAACGTTTTTATGTTGTCGGGGGTCTTCGGTTTATCGCGCGAGAGACATTCCTAACTTTGGGTTCCACAACAAAGACATCAGTAAAATTCATAGACAAAACAAGATATGTTGCTTGGCCGAATCGTTAAGAAAATCTATAAAAACGGTTCGATCAAAAATATTGGTTCCACACACTTCCAAGTATTTTTGGTGTTTAAAGTAAGTAGATGCGGTAATATGAAGATACTTCATAACGTCGTACTACCGTATCATATGCATGCGTAGGATACAATATCGCATTATGTATGGTGCGTCACTGCCCTAGGCACGTCCCTGAGGGGAACCTTGCATATATATTTGGAACACAGTAGCAGCACTTGCAAGCGAACAAGTCGTGGTGAATGTACCAAACCAACCTGCAACAGCAGCCGCAGCAGCAGCAGCAGCAGCAAAAGCAGAAGCATGCAACAGGAGCAAGTTGCAGAAGAAGCTAGCAGCACCATGCACAAACACGCAGAAGTGCGGTCTATCCTGTGCTCGTCGACACTCGCGACAATCAACGGCGCCACAACGCGACGATCGTCATCCTATCATTTGGTTTCCTTTTTGTCCGACATGGCGTCGTAGCGCCGAAGATCAGGAGCATGGCAATAGTACACGCATTTGCAGGAGCAACATCAGCAACATCAGCAGTATATACAAGCAGCGGCTGCGCTTGCATCAGCGCGTGCAGCAGCGCTTGCTTGAGCCAGCTCTCTTGCTTGCAGCAGCGCTTGCTTGCAAGAGCGCTTGCGCACCCCGGCGCTTGCGTGTGCCTGCCGCATTGCTTGCAGCAGTGCGCTTCCGGCAACAGCAGTGCAGCAGCACGCGGAAGCAGCAGCAGCAACAACCGGCAGCAGAAGCATGCAGTAGCAACAGCAGCAGCAGCAGCGATTAGTTTCAAACTCTCGCCGGCGACAAGCTGGGATGGACCGAGGCCACTCTTGGGGCAGACTTGGTTAATGAAAAGCGCCCGGAGAGTGTCCGGCGTACAAAATGTAGCGATCGAATTCCACATCGCACAAATATGGTTATACTAACGTAATTATACGATTCCCAAATATGCACAAGTTGTTCGTACATGTGCCAATTTGCTTTGGCTCTGTAATTAGTAGAATATAACAGCTCGTTTAGGGCGACTCCTATGCAGCATTATGTTTTGGTTGAAAAAAGCATAGAGTCGGATTTTCCACCTGCAAACAAGGCCACCATATCGCTATTATACCGATGTGCCATCTTATCGTGATTTTGACTTAATTTTATGGGGGAACCAAGAAAATCAGAACAGAACGGAGATTTTGAACTCCACGACACGAACGAGTGGTCCACGCCGGGTTGGGCTATCAAACTTCACCACCAGGTCCTCGAAGACAGGGAACGGACTGGGAACCTCCTGGGGAGCTGCGTAAGAGCTTGCCTTTAGTCGCTGTGAACCAGCAAGGAGCTCTCGCTCTCACGGAGCGGAGCACGAGCTGCTGGTGGCGGTCGAAGTCAGAAAAAAAAAAGCCGTTAGATGTTTTTGATGATTTGTTTTGCCTATGGCGCAGCTGCTGCTGGGCGGCCACAACACATGCGATGGTGGCCAAGGTGCTGATGTTTTCCCTCTCCGTGGTGGCCGATGCACGAGTGCTGTGTCCCAGCTGTGTACAAGAGCAGCCAAGCACGTAGCGTCGTTATCCGTCGTGAGCCCACAGTCTATAACCCATACAAAAGTATATAATGCCTCCGAGGTCTCGTGCAAAAGCTTTTCCAATCATTTTCTGAAATATCACCAAGTGGCTGAAAAAGGCCGCCAAACAAAAACATTTGGCCAGATTTTATCGATAATGATATCTCGGAGGAACATTTTTTTCACCAAACAGACCCCACAAGACGCGATTCTGGTCAAATCTGATATTATTTGGGATCAGATACCCCGAACCCTCCGTGAAGGTTAATATAATCACCAAATAATACTGCATAAGAGTCAGCCTCAGAGTAAATTTTCTTTTGACCAGACATCCTAGTGCGTTATATAATGAAAAAACAAATCGAAGGGTTTGGACGACCGGGAAAAGGTGCAGCCACAGGTGACGGCACGATTACCATAAAATGCCTAGCTGTGGATATCTTACCGTGATAAAACACCTATGCTGCTTTTCAAGCAAGAGTGCGTGTTGTTCGAAGTGGGCGTGCCCGGCTTGTTGACAAAAGCTACGGGTATGGTACACAAACTTCCTACGGATAGGTTTGCCAGTAGACGCAGTTACGGCGTCCGACAAAAGTGACAAGCGGTGTAGTTTTGGTGGAGTGGATTGGGCTTGCCTGTGTCGTAGTTCCGGGTCATACTGTGGAAGGATTGTCTCGTAGATAGTACTGGTGTCAAGGATGGTAATTCAAAACCGTGTAAAACGGCAAACGATCGCTGAACTCGAGCGAGTTCAGAGATCTCGCTGATAATATGACTGAACACAATATAGTGGTTTGGTTTGTTAGCGTAGCCGGGTGGTTGGGCGTTTTTTTCTACTCGCTACTGGCATTCTCTGTAAGGGCGCCGGTACTTATTAGTGTGGATATTAGCTGGGAACAGAAACATATTTCGAGTAAACTTTCCTCCTCTTTTAATGTAGTTTCAGTTCCGCAGGCAATGTCAGCCGCCTTGTCGTTCGTTCTCTGTTGCTCTGAGTTGAGTAGTGTATATCCATGATTGGCTCTAGGTAGTTTGTTACAACATCTACATGGCTATCTCTCGCTCTCTCGCTAGCTAGTATTGGCGTACATAAACGCAATCGCTCCGATAGAGAGGACAAGGTGGTGCGCATACCCCCAATGAACTGTACCGATTGTCATACTATGTCCGCACAGCAGCAGCAGCAATCTGTACGAAATTTGCGGCAGTATGAGTATTGCTATTGTACTGCGCGTGATGAACAGCTGTAGTTCCTGGAGCATAACATGTAATTATACATTCCGTCGGCACGCCATGTCCTCAGGAGTACCCCTGGTGCGTGATGTGCTCGTACAGCATTACGTTTCATGTCGCACTTTAATTGTTACCAATAGGTGCAAATGGATACCGTTACCTGATAACTATGATTCCAAACTTGACGAAGACCAATACAGCATTGCCAGCAACGTCGTCGAGTAAGGTGGTGTTCTTACTTCTGTACCTCTGCTCTTTGTTGCTGTACTCAAGTTCCATCACGGATGCCCCGCTCTAACACCTAGCACCGACGGCATGGCATCGTTAGGGTGATGTTGGCTTAAATCTGCTTCGCCAGGCTATACCCTATGTACAGTTTTTCGTGGACTCGGCAACCGCAGATGACGCGGGTAGGGTGATTGTTATACTACTACAGGAAAACTCGTACGTGAAGTGTTGAAATACTACAGTATCACTCGTACAGTAAGTGTTATGCTACGGCAGTATCATTCGTAGTCTCTCGTGTCCGTGACTCCAGCTGTCTAGAGCTGACGTACTGCACGCACTCTGTGAGTGGTCGGTGCTGCTGCCAACAACTAAATGAGTTCGCTTGCGTGGGCAGCTTTCATGGGAAATATTTGATCCCACAAGGTAGCCACGCAATCGTTATTGCTCTGGGTCCAATGGGAGAAGAGAAAACGCTGCCGCTGCTGGCCCCATTCTGCCGGTGTTCCTGTTCCTGCGTACACCGCTTCTCCGGCTGCGGCTACTACTGTCAGTGTTGTCTCTGCTGCCTCCGAGGCGGCCTTTGCTGATTTGGCTTTGGTTGTTTTGTTAGTTTTTGTCCTGAACCAGCGGATGCTGCCTTCCTCCACCGGCCACGCACCGGTTACCTGACACACGCGAAGACCTGCTCTAGCCGAAGTGTGTAGGCTATGGCAGTAGTACTCGTAGTCGTAGCAACCATCAGTCCTGCTTGAGAGTTTTGACCTGCACCTGGATTGCTACTGCTGTATAATAGGATAACAGAAGCGTCTCCATGTAATATATGGAAACAGCGTAGGGTACGCCCAGCTGTTGGAGGTGTTCCTATGAACGGCGCCACGTTTGGACACATCCGGTTCTATGTATTTCGGCAGGATCGTTTCATGGATCCTTCTAAGTATCCCTGAGGTATCCCCTTCTATAATCGCCACTCGTTATCGGATAGATCGGTGAAGAGAACACACTTGTGTTACTGTGCTAATGTAGTTGCCCCTTCGGCTGCTACTGCGCTGTGCAATTGCTGCTGGCGCTGTTCAGCTGGTGCCGGTACTGGTGCTGTTGCTGGTGCTGTTTGGTTGGCGCTGTTTTGTTGGTTGTGGTTGTGCTCCTTCGGCTAATGCTGTTGCTGATATTGGTTATGTTGGTGCTTGCCCCGACCCACCACGGAGAAGACGTCCCCGCATGTCCCCTACTTACACAGTATATCAAAACGCAACACAAAATACACGACTAAAAATCCGTTCGAGTGGCATCTCTGGTTCGCCCACACAGTGGTCTTGATGGTATTTCTACAATTTTGTGCGTAGTGTACTAGTGTAGTTCGCTGACATAATCTCCTTCTCCCGCCCTTAGACCTTGATGATCTCTTCCACCGAAGGGGTGCCAGTCTTTGGCGATCGCAATACTCGGTGTGCTAGTCTGCCTATACCCTATGCAGCCCGGCAATCTTGACCTCATAAATGCGACAAACGGGTTTACTTCGCAATTTATTTCTCCGTATGTGTGGATGTCATAAGGTCAAAAATAAACGGGTCAACAAAACGACGTGCTGCATCCGCAACCGAAACTGATGTACCAGTCGCTCCAGTGCCACTGGGTCATTCGGTGGCCTCGATGGTGTGTCAGCTAGGTACCAACTGTGTTTTTACATAAACGTGTACATGCGCTTGTCGTAGTATATTAGATGTCATGTACACAACTACAACCTCACAAGGTACAGCTCAAACATCTCCATGCTCATGAGAACAATTCAAGTTCACCGTGCCAGGCATATCTCTCGCCCGGTTAGAAGCAAGTAACGGCTGCCTGCATGCGGCTAGAGAACGACTCCCTTGGTGTGTTGTCTCGTTGTAACGAGTATTTTTCAGAGAAATCTCATGGGAGATCGAGATAAAACGCTTTGTCTTCGAGCTCGCCCCGTAAGTACGAGACCAGTCTGTCACGACGGTACCCTAGAACAGCAATGTCGAACCCGTTAGTATCCTGTTGCGCAGCGAGTCCGGTACACACCAACTCGCATTCACACAACGGCATTGCCACGATAGTCGCAGTAACGGGGTAGGGGGTTTCGTGTGAACATTGCAAAACCGCACCGGGAGTTGCGAAGAGTACGTACTTGTGGTTTCCCCTGTTGTTTTTCTTCCTTGTTTAACGTTTCGTTGTGCTGGACACCCCGTGTCGGTACGTGGGCCTAGCGCCAGCCGCGGAGGTAGAGACATACATCCCCCTCGAACCCCACCGCGGATATTAAGCTCCGAGGCAACGAACAATGGTTTCCGTTTTTTCGGCAATATCCCAGAGCAGGGCCAAAGTTTTCTGGGTGTACGGACCAGACGTTGACACGATTTTTCGAACCTTTTTAACTGACTAATTGTGTTCAAGGACCACGGCACCACCACGTTTCAGCTGATTTGTACATTATTGCCCACGACTATTGGCACAAAGTTGGTATGCAAGGCCCGATGTTAACGTTAAGACACGTATCACACACACGAGGGTGCCGAAATAACGCTAGACGACCCCTCGGACTTGGTCCTATTAATCTATATCGTACAGCGGACGTATTATACGTGATGCGGCAAGAGACGCGATGCATTCCAGAGCAACCCACGTGCAGCCCGGGCGGAGCTACACGGGCTGTTGTACATTGACATTTCCCACCGAGTAGCTTGCACGGTGTTTCGTACGACAACGATACGCACGTCATAGATATAACCGACTGCCCAGCATTCCCGCCGTAATTCCGACTTATGCTAAATAACACCGAATCAGTACCTGGTTCACCCGCTTGCATGCGTTCAAAGGCAAGGACGCCAGCCGACCATCCGTGTAGCGCCAGTCCCGCATCTATTCGATAGTCGACACAGCCGTAGTGCTTTGACGCACGCAAACGCCGAAGCAGAATAACGCTGAACAACTATAACACGCGCGCAGCCACCGATACGACCGCCTTGGTCTCGCTTGACATGGGTGATGGTGCAGCACAAGCCCCGGCGCTACTACTGCAGTGGGTGTGCGTGGCCGTGCCCCTGCTGCTTAGAGCAAGAAACAGCGACATCTTACATATCAAGATAAACCGCCGTGAGCTCCGCTGTGCTTGGCAGGCACCGACATCTAGCCAATGTCAATATGTTTGTCAATCTTGTCACATTGAATATTGAGCAATTCCTACGAGCCAGAGCCAGATCCTAACTCACCAAATAACTACCTAATCGTAAGGAGCGATCGCCTGAGGGGTGCGTACGCGGCTGGACGATATTTACATCGACCATACCTTGTATCAGGTATGAAAGGATCAGCCAGTGCGTCCCGAACTATTCTCCCTTTCAATGTCTCCATGGTTGGTCCCGAGCTGTAATTTCGTCCCAAACGATTTCTAGAATCATTTCGGTTTTGGCGAGCCGCATGCCTTTTACATACGAATCGTAACAGCAGGCACCGGGCGATAGAATACGTATGGTTGTGCCGTATACATTGTGCGTATACATATGAATATCAAGCCTACCGGCCTAGCGCTTGGGAAATCTGAATGCCTTGGGTCGGAAAGATCTACCGGCTCTTTTGCTAGAAATATGCACGTGGGTAGCCTGTCCGGCTAGTCGGTTGTCTGGTGATCGTATAGAGCGCATAAGGTGTTTTGGTGACAGTGCCAGACCGGCAGCACAAGTTTGTTTCTGTGGCGCTGCCTATTATATAAGCACCCCGAAGGTAGTCTAGTTTAGGATTATTGTCCAAACCTATGTTTCCAAGCTTTGACGCCTCACACAAGATATATCGTTGGTTAAATATATAGATTTATATTTTTGGCTCGAGTTGTATTGAGCTATTCGGCAGACAATCTAAAGAGTACACGCAAGTTAAGAGGCTTTTCTATATTCCCTATCTATAACGTGATCGACCAATTGTGCGAAACTATAACCATCCCAACTTACCGGCATTGAATAGGTCCCTCCCTCAGCGACGGGTTAATTTGTCGCAATTTTTGTTTGAAAGCGAAAAGTCGTGTGGGTACCTCATGTGAGGGGAAATTCAGTACAGCGAGAGCTGCATATTGCCCTTGTGTGGTGATGATATTAGGTTCGGGGCAGTTTTACAGCTGATACATACGGTTGAAACTACAGGGTCAGACTGTTCTGGTCGCACCTGCACTATACGGGCACACAAAACGATGGCAGACCAATACGTAGGGAGTCGCGATCGAAGCATGCCAGTTAGCAGGAAATGTCTTAGGTTTTTCGTTCAGTTCAAGGTTTTAATCAATGCCAAGTTGGGTAACGGCTTGCTTCTGTTCAAGCACCGTACTAACTAACGGCCAAGTACTTCAGCTGAATGTATGCGTTCCAGAGTCGACGCATTCACTCACCCACAGACTGTCCAGCTGCAAGTAAAACATATAGTTACTCCCATCGTTAAGCTATCTGTCAACTTGCCGGTACGTCGTTCTTGCTCCAGGGATACATGGACCAGAGTATTCATATTTGCAGATTTGCTCGATTTGAAAGAGCATGTGATACAGCTTACTCCACAATAAGTTGCACCCAGAAGTCCAGATACGTCGTTTTCCCTTACACTAAGCACGTCTTTGACTACCCAGTTATTTACGGTTTCGGTAGAGTATACGTGTATTACACCCATAATTTACGGCATATCTGTATGTGGCTAGAAAAGGATGCTATATCTCGGTTGTCGGGGAGAACATGAGACTTGCCAACGATAGGTATATATTCAATTGTTTATGAGTGTCCTTTCTTGGTCCAGTGTACCACCAGCCATCGGTCTGAGCTATCCGGTAGATATGCCTCAACACCTGAAGATAGGGTTGTGTGTATGCATCATACATCTTGGCATCATTACCCAGTGATGCGCGGTAATTCAGACTTATCTTAGCCTGCAGAGCCTAGGGCTGGCATGTATTAGAAGTTGTTTCATCGCGATACGATGCTGCTGTCTTACGTTTTTTATATATGGAATGACGGCAATGCGTGTGCGCGGGGTTGCTACTCCCTCTGTCAAACATGGAAATGCCCAGTGGGGGTAGACTGTGTCACACTGTTTACGTCTTACGCCTGAACCCGTCGGTGAATTCATTTTTTTCAAAGGTATGGGAATGACCTTCTGCCGTGGCAGAGGCGCATGCGGAAAGAAAAACAGGCAGACGTTGCATATGTGCAGTTGGACAAAATGAGTGATGTTTGTATTCGCATGTACGGTCGGAGTTCGCGTCAACTAGGGTTTCCGTACAATACATACCTGCCAACGTCCGCGTGGTACCCAACCTGTTGAAGGCATTTGTATCCGTAACCCTAGAATCCCTACCGTTTTTTTGTCTGTTGGCCTCCCGGATGTTAGGAGTACAAGGTCCAGGCCGAGGCTTCGTGGTTCGCGGTGTCTCTTCTGCTGACCTGCTGCGGAAATTTAACGGTGGCCTTCATCTTCGGTCACAATGAAATGGTGCTCAGATGCCTCCTGCAAAAAACGCCCAAGCTTCAATGTTCAGGGCAGCAAGACTGCAGCCTACTGCAAGCAACATGCTGAGGACGGCATGGTTAACGTCAATGTCGCCCGCTGCTCAGATTCGCTCTGCACGAAGGCTGCTAGTTTCAACACCGAGGACAGCAAGACGGCAGCGTACTGCAGGTCACATGCTGAAGCCGGCATGGTCAATGTATTAGCCAAGCTTTGCCTCCAGGACTCCTGCACGACAAAACCGAGCTTCAACAACATAGGGAGCAAGGCAGCCGCGTACTGCAAGCAACATGCTGCTGACGGCATGGTTGACGTCGTTACCAAGCGCTGCTTGCATGCCTTCTGCACCAAAGTGCCGAGTTTTGATGCTGGGGGCAGCAAGACGCCGGTTTACTGCAGGCAACACGCAAAGAACGGCATGGTAAACGTAGTAAGTAAGCGTTGCTCTTTTGGCTCCTGCACCAAGTTTGCAGCCTTCAATGTTGAAGGCAGCAAGACGCCAATGTACTGCATGCAACATGCTGAGGACGGCATGGTCAATGTCCGCGACAGGCGTTGCAAACATAGCTCCTGCACGAAGAGACCGAGCTTCAACGCCCGAGGCAACCAGACACCGGCGTACTGCCAGCTACATGCTGAGCACGGCATGGTTAATGTCAAGGCTAAGCGTTGCTCAGAGGCCTTCTGCGCAAATACCGCAACCTTCAACATGGATGGCTGCAAGCCGCCGGCGTACTGTAAGCAACACGCTGTTGACGGCATGGTTAACGTTGTTGACAGGCGCTGTTCGAGTGTTTCCTGCACAAAGCCTCCGAAATTCAATGTTATTGGAAGCAAGAGGGGCGAATACTGCGAGCAGCATGCTTCTGACGACATGGTGAACGTCGTGTACAAGCGCTGTTCGAAAGACTCCTGCACGAAGGTACCGACTTTCAATAACGTAGGGGATAAGACGGGCGCGTACTGCAAGCAGCATGCTGCTGACGGCATGGTAAATGTCGTTAGAAGGCATTGCTTGCAAGGCTTCTGCACCATGGTGCCGATATATAAGGTTGAAGGCAGCAAGGTGGCGGCGTACTGCAGGAAACATGCATTGAGGGGCATGGTAAACGTGAAACGTGATTGCTGTTTATTTTACTTCTGCACTAAATGGCCATCCTTCGGGTTCGAAGGCAGCAAGACGGTAGAGTACTGCAAGCAACATGCTGACGACGGTATGGTTAATATCCGCACCAAGCGTTGAAAACATCCCCCCTGCAGGAAATAATCGGCCTTCAACGCCGAAGTCAACCAGACGACAGCGTACTGCAAGCAACATGCTAAGGACGGCATGGTCAATGTCAAGATCTAGAGCTGCTCTTATGCTTTCTGCTCAAATATAGCAACGTTCAACGCCGAGGGCAGTAAGATCGGGGTGTACTGCAAGAATCATGCTGAGGACGGCATGGTTCACGTCAAAGCCAAGGGCTGCTCAGATGATCTCTGCCAGACAACAGCAACGTTAAACACCAATGGTAGCATTACGGCAGCATACTGCAAGAAACATGCTACGGAAGGCATGAACAATCTCGAAACCAAGTGTTTCTCCCAGGACCCCTGCATGAAGAAGCCGAGCTTGGATAACATAGGGAGGAAGACAGGCGCGTACTGCAAGCAGCATGCTGCTGACGACGTCTAACGTTAATCACGTTTGTTACGCCACATGAGTTTTGGGAAAGAGCGGGGGGATGACTCTCGTAGCACTGGCGTTGCCCGCGATTTTCGCAGCTCCCCAACTACACACATGAGTTTTGGGAAAGAAAGGGGGAGACACGTGCTACGGTAGAGGTAGCACTTTTGGACTGAATCGTTTTCTGAACGATCGAGCTCCTTAACCCAAATTCGTCGGACTTTCATTTTTTGTGACGAATAATGTTTCAGAATATACTTTGGTCCTGAGATTTATCATCCGGCAGCACTTTTATTTCCCTCCAAAACCATTTTTTCGGTGAGGTATGACGCTCCTCAAGTGAGGATCTCAAAAATAACATGGTGACCTCTATCGTAGCATGCGTCGGGACTCCATCGTAGCTTCAGGCTACACGCGAAGAGTTATTTTGATTGCCTTGCCCCGAAGTGGAGAAAGAAAAGCATTAACACAGTGGGTAACGAAGCACTTCGAACGAAAACGGCAACGCCAACAAGGCAGACGTCAGGGCACGCCTTTCAAGCAACAGCTATAGCCCATGAACTACAGACAATGTGCCCCTATCGGTCCCGGCAGTGGAACGCCTCCGTGGATTGCCAAATCTGTAGTCAACATATGTTACAGGTCATTCAGAAAGCGTTCAAAACCTCTGTTTTCACTTGAAATGAAAGGCCTGTTGCGGCACCATAGGATGGGTTACGGCGACTTCTCTTGCTGCTAGCCGCTCCGACAGTGCGGACAAGCCCTTCTTCTAGGGGGCCGTGAATACAGCAGTGGGTAGGCTGCTTCCCATTCAGGCGCCATTGTGATGCCCGCCCACAACTCGCGACCTTGCACTTGTTTTTGAAGCTAATCACCGGACCGCCCAAGATGTCGTCTTTATGGCAAAGGCAAGTAGTGGCCTCACTGTCGGTCAGCACACCCCACGCCGGCAGCTCTAAGCAGGAATTATGTGAGCAAGTCTCCGTGCGGATGTTCGCCATGGTGTCCACAACATGCTGCTTAGAGCGCTTCACCGCCTTGCTGCCCTTGACGTTGAATGTCGGTTTCCTCTTGCAAGAAGCATGTGAACAACGCTCGGTGTAAACGTTTACCATGCCGTCCTTAGCATGTTCCTTGCAGTACTCTGCTTTCTTGCTGCCCTCGAAATTGAAACTCGGTAGCGTCACGCAGGAGTCATGTGAGCAACGCTTGTCAACGACGGTTATAATGCCGTCCTTAGAGTGTTTCTTGCAGTAGGCTGGCATTTTGCAGCCCTCGGTGTTGAAGCTCGGTTGCTTCGTGCACGAGGCATGTGCGCAAGGCTTGCTATGGATGTCAACCATGCCGTCCTCAGCATGGTCCATGCAGAAAATCGCCTTGTTGCTGCCCTCAACATTGAAGAATGGTATGTTCCTACAGGAATCATGCGAGCAACTCCTGCTAACGACGTCGCCCATGCCATTCGCAGCATGATTGTCGCAGAACGTCGCGGTCTTGCTGCCCTCAACATCGAAATTTGGTTCTGCCGCACAGGCGGCATACGAATAACGACGGTTGCAGACGTTGACCATGCCTGCCTCGGCATGCTTCTCGCAGTACGTTGCCATTTTGCTGCTCTCAGCATTAAAGCGCGGTTGCGCCGTGCAGGAGTCATGCGAGCAGCGCCTGTCACGGACGTTTACCATGCCGTCCTTAGCATGTTGCTTGCAGTACGCTGCTTTCTTGGTGCCCTCCACATTGAAGGTCGGTAGCGTCATACAAGAATCATGTGAGCAACGCCTGCTAACGACATTCGCCATGCCACCCTCAGCGTGTTTTTTGCAAACCATTGCCGTCGTACTGCCCTCAACATTGAAATGTGGTCTTGTCGCACAGGAACCATGTGAACAACGCCTTCTGGAAACATTCACCATGCCGTCCTGGGCATGTTGCTTGCAGTACGCTGCTTTCTTGGTGCCCTCGACGTTGAAGGTTGGTAGCGTCATACAGGAATCATGCGAGCAACGCCTGCTAACGACATTCACCATGCCACCCTCAGCGTGTGTCTTGCAGAACATCGCGGTCTTACTGCCATCAACATTGAAATGCGGTCTTGTAGCACAGGAACCATGTGAACAACGCCTTCTGGTGACATTCACCATGCCGTCCTCAGCGTGTTGCTTGCAGAACATCGCCGTCTTACTGCCCTCAACATTGAAGTATGGTGCTGCCGTACACGAGTTATGTGAGCAACGTCTGCTAACGACATTCACCATACCGTCCTCAGCGTGTTGAGTGCAGAACATTGCCGTCTTGCTGCCATCAAAATTGAAGCCAGGTAGAGTCACGCAGGATTCATGTGAGCAACGCTTGTCAACGACGTTTACCATGCCGTCCGTAGCATGTTGCTTGCAGTAGGCTGGCGTCTTGCTTCCCTCGATGTTGAAGCTCGGTTGCTTCATGCACAAGGCATTTGCACAACGCTTGTTGATACCGTCAACCATGCCGAGCTCAGCATGGTCCTTGCAGAACATCGCCCTCTTGCCCTTAACATTAAACAATGGTGTTTTTCTACAGGTATCGTGAGAGCAACGCCTCCTGACGACATCAACCATGCCGTTCTCCGCATGTTGCTTGCAGTAGGCTGGCGTCCTGCTGCCCTCGATGTTGAAGCTCGGTTGCTTCATGCACAAGGCATTTGCACAACGCTTGTTGATAACGTCAACCATGCCGTGCTCAGCATGGTCCTTGCAGAGCATCGCCCTCTTGCCCTCAACATTGAACAAAGGTGTTGTTCTACAGGAACCGTGTGAGCAACGCCTCCTCACGACATCAACCATGCCGTCTTTAGCATGTTGCTTGCAGTAGGCTGGCATTCTGTTGCCCTCGATGTTGAAGCTCGGTTGCGTCGTGCACAAGGCATTTGCACAACGCTTGCTGATGACGTTAACCATGCCGTGCTCAGCATGATCCTTGCAGAACATCGCCCTCTTGCCCTCGACATTGAACAACGGTTTTTTTCTACAGGCATCGTGTGAGCAACGCCTTTTCACGATGTTTACCATGCCGTCCTCAGCATGGTCCTTGCAAAACATCGCTCGTTTGCTGCCCTCAACATTAAACAAGGGTGTTTTCTCACAGAAATCGTGCGAGCAACGCCTGTTAACGACATCAACCATGCCGTCCTCAGAATGCGTCTTGCAGAACGCCGCTGTCGTGCTGCCTACAATATTGAAACTAGATTTTGTCATACAGGAATCACGCAAACAACGCCTGGTCACGACATCAATCATGCCGTGCTCAGAATGTTGCTTGCAGTACGCTGGCCTTTTGCTGCCCTCGACATTGAAGCTCGGTCGATTTGTGCAGGTTTCATGCAAGCAATGCCTGCCAGAGAGCATTACCATGCCGTCTACAGTATGTTGTTTGCAGTAGGCTGCCATTTTGCTGCCCGCATAATTGAAGCTGGGTTCGGACGTGCAGGAGTCATGAAGGCAACGCCTGCGAACGACGTTGACCATGCCGTCCTTAGCATGTTTCTTGCAGAACATCGCTCTTTCGCTGCCCTCAGCATTAAACCCTGGTGATTTCTCACAGGAATCGTGTGAGCAACGCCTGGTAACGACATCAACCATGCCGTGCTCATAATGTTGCTTGCAGTACGCTGGCCTTTTGCTGCCGTCGACATTGAAGCTCGGTCGCTTTGAGCTGGAGTCACGTAAGCATTGTCTCATTTTCACCGAAGATAACCGCGGCCGTGGATTGCTTGTGGCAGCCCAGCAGAGGAGGTGACTAGCGCAAAAGAGACCTTGTGCTGAGCTGTGCACACCTGCCGTTCGAGAAATCAACAAGTAAAAACAACGGATTGAGTGTCGCACAAACCTGGACATATACCAAGTGGACTATAAAAACGAAGTTGGCACGTTTGAACTTAGTACCACTGAAAGCCCCACTATATGCCCTTGGACCCGATCGGACGTATACATTTGCGCCTTTCATAGTGACTGTCTTGTGGTCAGCACCCTTTTACGACGTTTGTATGCCGGCAGGAAGGTGTGGACGTCAGGAGGTTGACCAACGACAAATGGTTGGATGGAGTTGATCTTGATTGCATATGTCTTGTATTTTTGTCTGCCCCTACTTGACAGATCCACCTACACTAGGTCAGAATATATATCGATCAAGGGAGCAGCATCGATGTGCACACGTATTGCCCTCACTCTGCCGTGCAAGGCGCATCGCACTAAATAAATCATGGCACAAGTCGTTAAGATGTAGAACCCTGGCGATAACAAATCGTGTGATCGGTGCCGCTGAAGCGCTCGTTGGGAGGACGCAAAGCCCGTGGTGTTATTTATTTTGGCCGACAACACATTTGGCTGTTTTTAGGACACTTCCACTTCACATGCCATGATGAGAAGCAAGAACAGTGATTCCCACCTTCGCGCAGGCACGTCCGGCGCTACTCCGCGACGGTGGCCGCTCCCAATGGGACTCCACAAGAGGCAACTTGGGTTTTCACTTTAGGCACAATACAACCGTCACGTACGAAGACACGTCTGTATGTATTCGCAGGAGGAGCCCAGCCGAGTAGTGTGCGATGTAGGGTATGTCTATTGGCGGCAAAAAAGGCAAGGTCGCCAGGTCTTCATGCTTCGCGTTTGGAGATGGGCCCGCGAGAAAGGAGGAAGTTACACGGCTGACAGGACGCGTAGAGTACTGTTCAGCAGTACTGCTTTGTTCACACAGATATCAGGTATATATGTACAAGGTATATAATAGCACGTGGCATCACTCATGTTTCAGATACACAGTGCGTACACGTTATTTTTACAATGCTACATACGCTCCAGTACCTGAAAACAGTACGTATGGTAAGCCTACTGGTAAAACAATAATCACGTGTATTCATATTCGTACTGCGGTGCAGTCCTTGGTGCTGCTGTGACGAGGCAGGTATTAGTAAAACGAAAAGTACGCCAGGTCCACATATATAGCACGGCTTGATCCCCCTACAAAGTACCAAGCACGAGGGGAACGGTGGGTACAGAACAGTATGTCCTCAGACCACGGCAAGTCCACGAGTGTGCATCACGCCCAAAGGGCTCCTGTACAGTACGTACGCGTACTGGAGTACTGGCTCTGCCGCACAGTGCTGTACCTCCGTTGCTGCTGGTGTAAGTTTTTACACATTATTCCTAGTTACGAGCTATTAGTAGCAACGGTGAGCTTATTCGAGTACATACTTACAGGAGTCCGGGTAACATACTCGGGGATACTCTGCCAACGGTGTATAGTGCGCATATTGACGCCCCCAATGCCATACCCGTTGCAACATCAAATGTTAAAACATAATGTATAAAATATAACCTGGTAGTTGGTTATTCACAGTACCTGAATTCCGAAAGCTAACCGTGTCGGTGGGTATCTGTAATGTTAGAGGTACAATCCAGGGAATATATCCGATACTGACAGAGTGTTCCATCCACTGATGAAGTATTGTACCCGTCTGCAGGGCAGTGTTCGCACCGGGTGCATATTCGAACGTCAGTAGCGGGTACATTTAGTACGCGGCCTGATACCTTACTATACCCGTACCCTATCCGAAGCATACCCCCTGCCCTATTCCCCCAGGCCGAATGAAACGGTGGAGGAAAATCAGCTAAAAGGTCGGGTAGGATACAAGTCCAGCGGCTACGAGGACACCCGTAGAAGCGTACGATCTACATGTAGGATGATGACACCATTTAACTCCTATACTATAAAGGAACTTAAATTTGGCTCTCCTACTAATTCCAAGGGTTGTGTCGCCACAACGGGGATGCAGTCCTAACAGGGTTTACTGCCTTTGTCCTGCAGCCACCACGGTCGGTGTGCGTGTTCTTCTTTGAGCTGGTTCCAGCAAGATGAACAGCATTTCACTTTCGAGAAATAAGCTCAAGAATACGCCGATATTTTCGCCGTTGACCACATCCACATGACCGCTTGGACCAGGGCAACACATCGGGGAAGATATGATTCGCCTATGAGTTGCAGTTCGAGAGGTATGGACGTCCCTTGTGATTCTTGGGGAGGCGCTATTTTCTACCAGTACCTGGTACGTAGGGATTACCAAATCAATATAATATGCATTTAGGCCATACGTCGGTCAATACGCCGAGTAATTCGACACTAAACATCTTGACATGATCGCATCAACACGAGGAAGACGTCCATGTGACATTTGTTTTATATACGAGCCTACATTGTGTGTTAAGAAACGCCTGCCAAAGTACTAGAACAGCGTCTTACGACAATTTGAAATCATAAGGGAGGGGTTACCCTTCGGGGAAACCATTTCCGAGCAATGGTTTTTTAGAGTTTTGAATCAAGTTTTGATATGTTGCTTTTCACGGCAATATTGAAAAAAATGTGAAGACTGGCCTTTTTTGTTATTTTTCCGTTAATCAGTTAACGTCAAATATACCAAATAACCCGGAAAAATCGTAAAAATAAGCCTTACGCACGAAACCAAAATAAAAAGGCAGTCTACATTTTTTCACATCGCCATGAAGAACAACCGTGCCAAACTTGTGTATTAACCCTTCAAAAACCATGGCCCAAAGTACTGAAGCCGTAAAGTCCTGCCTGTCATTGTTACCAGCTTGTACGTCCTACAATCTTCGTACAGTAGAAGTATTACAGTTGTATAAGAAGTACCTTGGCCCTGGTAGTAACCACGCACTTTTTTTCCGGTCCGAACTGGACACCATTCCAACACGTACGGGGCTACTTCAAGGCGCAACATCATCCTCGAGTACCCTAACCGTCCTCTGGGTGGTATATGTACCCCCATTTGTGTATCTAACGGGAGTGTTTGCTACCAGCAGGTAGGATTTTTTTTATAGTTCCAATGGATGTGATGTGACGACTTCATAACTCCCTATTACGTTATTCAAGTTTTTTCGATAAGGTAACTCGAGTATTGGGTACTCGATTATATATATCATGGACATCTAGCAGGGTAGTCGTGTACCTTTAGTTCACACGTGAACATAATATTACTAACCCTCGCGTTGCGCAATACCTGGTATGATATTTACAACATACATACCTCGTATGTACTTACGAAATATAAGAGTACTCTTCGAATCGAACCAAATCGCGTACCAGTAATCATACCCGGAAGCCCACCCCCCCTACTAAATGCACTCTTGCTAGCTAGATAGCCTGGCAGACACATAAACAAGGAGCGAACAGTGGACAGGCGATTAAAACACACAAGGGCATACGAACCACCACAAAGCGGACAATATCAGCACATGCCCTCGGGACTCAGTCAATGGCTCGCCAGTACCGGTCGTTCTGGGAGGATCAAGCATCCAAGGTACCTAGGGGGCTTAAATGACTGCGTCCCACCAGTTCCCAGGGGGCCTTGGGGGCTAATAGGGCTCAGTCCCGCCAGTGCCTAGGGTACCGTGGGGACTAAACGGTCCGAGTCCCACGAGTACCCAGGGTACCGTTGAGCTAAAACAACTAAGTCGCGCTAGTGTCCAGAGTACCGTTGGGCTGAAAGAACTGAGTCCCACCAGTTCCAAGCGTACTTGGCTAGCCGAGCAAACTGAGTTCCGCCAGTTTCAAGGGTACCTGGGGGGTTGAAAGAACGTAGTCCTGCCAGTCGCAAGGGCACATTGGGGGCCAAAAATGCTGGGTCTCGCAAGTTCCCAGCTTAGGGTATCTGTGGGCCTGAATTTATTGAGTCCCGCCAGTCCCCAGAGTACCTGAGGGCTGAAAAAAATGAGTCCCGCCAGTCCCAAGAAACAACTGAGTCCCGCCAGTCCCAAGAAATATCTGATTTCCGCCAGTCCTAAGAGTACTTGGAGGCTGAAAAAACTGAGTCCCGCCAGTCCAAAGAGCACCTGCGGTCTGAACCGACTGAGTCTCGCCAGTCCTAGTGGTTCTTGGGGGCTGAAATGACGCAGTTCCGAAACCTGGGGATTGGAAGGATATAATGCCACCAGCCCCACGTGTGCCTGTGAGGGTCTGAAAGCATTTGAGTCCCGCCACTCCCCAGGGCACCTGGAAGCTGGAATGCTTGAGTGTCACCAGGTACCTGGGCAGATTTGGTGTCGGACTGTCGGCTGACTGCCGATTTCGTTTCCGTGGGAATCGTTCGTGAAGGGTGCAATACCAGTGGTCCTATTATTCAGTTCCCAGTGCCGTTAGTCACTGGACTCTGTCAGACGGTTACATCATATACCCAAAATCACACGTTTTTCAACTGTATATTATCGTGTCGTTTCATCGAGTTTAAGCTAGATCCCCTGCCTAAAATATTACGTAATCAAAGTTCAAGTAAACTATGGACATTTCGCCACTTGGTACGAGCTGGTTCCACGAAAAGGCGTAAAATTCCACCTTCGGGAAATAACAAACGGAATACACTAGTGTGTATTGCATCACAAAGATGTCTACACGACCGCATGAACAAGGGGGACACATCGGTGAAGCGATTTTTGTCGTGCGAGTTGTAGATCGAAAGATATGGACATTGTAGTACTACTTGGGGAGGCGTCATTTCACATATCATAGGGATGTGAGATTCCTAAAATATTTAAATCAAGACAATTTGAAATCAGGCCATATCTCGATCAGTCCGTCGACATATTCGACAGTAGACATGTTGGCATGATCGCCTCAACAACAGGAAGACGTTCGTGACACTTGTTTTGATTTGCAAGCCGTGAGGGGCTGTTATAAGAAACGCCTCCCAAAGTAAGAACAACGTATGGAGCTATTTTGGCACCTTAGGTGAATATTTACTCCTCACAGAAATCGTTTTTGCGCTTTGGTTTTTGAGAGTTGTAACATGAACATTTAACACGGTTGTGCGCAACAAAATTTCGAAACAACTAGCGACTGGCCTTTTTTTTTTTAACATGTGCATGAGGAACGGTCAAAGTTGCAAAAAAAATCAGAAAATATGGAAAAGTGTACCTAAAGAACGAAAAAAAAAAAAAAAAAAAGGCCAGTCGTGAGTTTTGTCTTCGTGTGGTGACGCACATCCCTGCCAAGTTTCGCTTTCCAACTCTCAAAAACCAAAGCGCAAAGTTGCGAAGGGGTAAAGCTCTGGCTGTCTCTGGAACCAGCTCGTAATCAATTCGATAGTTGGTCTGACAAACATAATCTCGCCATGTACGACTAACCGGCACTTTGAGAATATGTCGCTGATCACTAACGGATTCGATACTTCGTCTGCCTTGCCTGGTTGGGGTTTTTTACATTGCGCTTTGTCCCGTTAGCCCGACCAATCTGCTCGCGCGACTCATACCTGCGTGGCCTCATGATAATGAATCGTATACTCGTACTGGTACCGGGGACGGGCACATGTGGCACGTGTCCTTATTCATTAATAGAGATTCATATTTTATTCCGAGTTATCCATATGCACTGTTGTATATACACGCTCGGGCGACGCAAATATTCGTCAACCGATCGAACCCACAGCGAACGTCCGTCTCTATTCCGCTCAGAAAGTCTGTTTGGGATCGCGATAGCTGTGGTGCTGTTGTATTTCCGTCTATCTATCTGCCACCGCGACAGGTAGCGGGCTTCGAGCCATCTCTCCCTCTTCATCATTCGCGACCAGGATCAGTGGGTGGGGGGGGGCGAACGTGTGGTGGATTGTCCTGCACATGGACGCGCTGCTGCTGCTGCTGGTGCATATAAAAAAAACTTGATTTGTATTCAAAGTGCAAAGGGACAAAACAAAACAGCATGCAGCCAGATGCAAGCACGTAATGTGAGGTATACATCATGATGGCCCGCAATCATGCAGGGGAGTGATGACGACCACTGTAGTAGTGCAGGGGTCGAAGCCCGCTGCTAGTCACAACAGTGCGTCGCACAACCTGGCTCCTCCCTAGGAATCGGAGCACCGTGGATGGGCCAATATTATGGGCCTTGTGCGTGGTATGGTTTCGTGGCATTATCTCCATGTAGGGCCAAAAACGTCCCGTGGCATTTCTGTTTTAAGTTAAACAAAAGAGCGAACTCCAGTACCTACCATTGTTTCAGGCTGCCAGGTACAACACACAAGATTAGTGTACGTAGTTGCCAGCTACTGTATACTTACAATATAACTAAGACTGCTCTGCCACTGCTCCCACTTGCTGTTTCTTTTTGTGGGTATCAAGCTATCGCACGCACACGGTCTGGGGTGAGCGGGGCTCGGGAGGCGGGGAGCCAAGCGTGGTGCGCAGAGCCCTGCTTCGCGGCCTGCGAAGTGAGCGACCCCCTATGCGTGTCAATTGTAGCGAGCATGAATGTAAGCCCCGCATCGCTTGTCGCCCTGTTGGCCGCCACGTATGCGCGCCAATTATTGATGATATGCAGCGAGCTCGATCATATAACAACGAAGTGTCGCTGGGACCCGCGTGCAGAGAAACCCATCGCTTATGTTACACTCAGAACCCTAGCACGACCGGGGCACCCGACACAAACACGCCTGAGTATCTCCACCAACAACCCACGCTTTGTCCGTTACTACGTTGGTGGGGCACGTAGCTGAATCCACAGACAAACCTATCCGATATTGAATGAATAGCCTCAGACCAAAATAGTTCAGCACTCCAGTTTACGACCAACTAATTACAGGTAGTGAGATTGGGCTTTGCATGGTTTGTTTTAGCATAAAACTAGTGAGATAGACACGATGGATACAGACGATCACCAGGTGCGCTCTGTGAGCGAAAACGATCAGTGGATCGAAGCATCAGCAGCAACAGTAGCAGCAGAAAACACATAAAACGAACAGCAGAAACAGGATAGCAACAGCAGCAGCAGCGACGCACCGACTTGTGACGTATACAGCGATACCCTTTATAAGCGAATACGGCGATAACATATCTACGGTTTGAGACACAGCAGCAGCCATATGCGGGGCCTGCCAACCCAAACGCAAACATCTCGGCTCAGCACATCGTAACAACATGACCCATGTATGATACGTACGTACCCGTTTCCTTTGGCCGTTTTCTCTGTTCCTTTCTCGTTTCCCGTTTTGCCCGTGGGGGTAGGGTTGCGACGATAGCGATATAGACGTCAATATCACCAAAATATAAACTAGAGTTAGGACGTGACAGACCGTGTGGCAATATTTCCAGTTGCATTCGGAGTCCATGCCGGCTGCAGCATTAAGTCTTGCTTGTGGGCCGCCTTGGTTCTGGTTTGTTCTGGACAATGGTTGATTTGGTTTTGTTTTAGTTTCCCTCTCCCAAATTATGTTTCGGGGTATATGTCAATATTTGCTGCTAGCTTACCAGGTGTCAACTTTCCCTCACACTCGGTGTATTTCTCTTCCGCTCTTGGCTTTTCGTTTCATTTTTCATGTGTTTAGTTTAATGATTCCCCTCAATCTCCTTTACTTTCTTTGAGTACGAGTAGTGTACTCGTGCCTTATTTTGTGTTTCTGTCGTGCAATGTATCTGCGTCGCGGTCGTGTGTATGGTGCGCTTGGCATGCCCAGCACGACGGCACAGCATTGTATTGGCTTACAGCGGTACGATGTGATATTGCTGTGTCGTGGTTCGTGACCACAGCAGCAGTCGCTTTTATATATCTAGGATGAAGAATCAGAACGGTCACTGGGCCTGCTGGATGTCGGCGGGTGCGTAGAAAGAACGATCGTGTGTGAACAAGCCACTCACACCTACAGAGACCTACCCACACGCCACCTTAGTTCCCTGCGTACAGCGTCAGTGGGGGCTACAGGACAAGCGACAACTGCTGCTGTAGGTACGTACGTACCCTGTACAAAGGGCGTGGCAAGTACAAAAAAAGCTGAGAGACTGAGAGGAAGGTCTAGCCGTGTACGTAAGAGATGTCAGAGAATACCATCCTGACCATAGTAATCATGACCCATCACCAACACAAAATATTTACGTGTATTCCAGTACTTGTACTACGAGTAATCATAGTTGGTCCTGATTACTATGTTCCCCCGTAGTACTGTAGCATGTAGTCGGAGTGACTGGATAGCGCAAGGAGCCCTCAACTGATGATCAATGCTGGTGGCTCATGGTGCATCGCGATCTCTGTTGCCGCCACGTGGGCCGGTTGCGACAAGTTGCCTAGCCGTCTACAGCGATACACAAACCAATGTGTCTCATGCCCGCTCGGTTGCGAAACAGTCGAAGCCACCAACCCACGCCAACACTCGCACCTACAGGACAAGGATGACCTGCAGCGCAACCATTTGGCTGTCCGCTAGGTTTCGCTGCGGTTCTTGCCATACACGAGTAACTGGTACCTGGTATCCTTGTATATCATGTACGTGTGGCAGTAGTAGGTACCCGGGTACCTGGTTATACACTGCTGGCATACTTCGTATTGGCACGCGGGGTCTACACCAGGTGTACGAGTACTCGTGCAAGTTTTTAGTCCGGTTTTTTACGTACCTGGCGAAAAGTGGGTGTTCACCCCCCATGACTCAAAACAGGCTCGCGCCACAACTGACATATTAAACCACCACACACACCATGCAGGAAAACAAAGGCTATTAATAGACGCTCGGGCGCAGCGTGATTTAAAGAATGAAAACAGAGCAGGACGCTGGGATTGTCGGCGCGTACAATTTTGAAATATTAATAATGAGGAGATATTTGATGCTGAGAAGGGCGCAGCCCTTCGAAGCATCAATAGATGCTCTTCATAATGGTTGGGTATGTGCCCGTGGGGGTGTACCCCCCTGGTCGCGAACGGACACAAACGGACAAAAAACAGTTCTGAAAGCTGCCGCAGCGTGGCTTTATTTAAAGAATCCTTAATATTGAGGTTTGTCTGTCTGCTCGTCTG